>JZKD02S0743766.1:0-14913 GCA_000966675.3 Picea glauca
ACAAATGAAAGAAATAAGGAAGAGTTGAGGAAGGTGAGAGGACAAGAAAGACTAGCCAGTCTAAGATTTCAATAGAGAGAAGCGAAGAGAGGAAGGAGTCCCTAGATGGGTGGACAAGAAGAATAATGTGGAGAAGCAAGGGAATATAGAGAAGGTCTGGACATTGCGGGAGATCAAGAAGATTCAACCCCGATATCAGGAAACATTGGGAACCAAGAAAATAAGGCTGATCCATAGGAAGAGAATGAGACTGCCCCAATCAAAGAAACCCTCTGAGAAGTCAGTTGAATCATCCCCAAATCACCCATCCCCCAGGTGTCCTATATACCTACAATAAATTCTACACCACCTAGTTATGCTATTTCTATTCCATCACATCTAGTTAGTTAGAATCAATCTGTAAGTGTAAACACTGGGAGAATATTGGGATCCCCAAGCGTATTGCAACCAGGACCATTTGGTTTTATCTTAATAGGAGCAGTGAGATACACAATGGCTGGACATATGGGAAGATCGATTTCCTGATACTCATAATTATGGGGTAAAGGGGATGAAGATGTAGAGAAGCATTAGTTCTTGTGTTAAGCCATCTGGAGGTCCATAGGGACTCTCGATGCAAATAAGTTAGTAGAATTTCAGACTACCTTGAGGGGCCATGCTTTCAAATGGTATATGAAGGCTATTGAACCTGGGCTGCAAGGAAAAGTGTTCACCTTTAGCCAAGTTCATTTGAAGTTCATCGCTGAATTCAAACTACCTCAGTTAGAGCAACAAGATCTCTCTGATTTGTGGAAGATTCAACAAAGGGAAGGAGAATATACCTGTGAGTACAACCAAAAGTTTAGGGATTCTATTGGGAGGCTAGCGCACCCAATTCATGAAGATCACTAGAGGGAATGGTACATCTAAAGATTACTACCTCTGACAATAATTCCTTTAACGCAACACCAAATAACCACATTAACAGATTCCTTGGAACAACTGATGAAGATCGAAGCCATGGAAGGTTATCCAGGGAATCTAAGAATGACCATGCCTCCAGTGGATGCAAATTTGTTGCAAATTTAGGGACAAATCTCAGTGCTAATGGAAAATATTCAAGAATTAACCACACAAAGACCACTAGGACGACCTCAGGTTTGGTACACAAGATGCTACAAAGAAGGGAATATGAAAAATGAATGTCCATGCATGAGGGGAATGGGACCTCCTCATAATCATATTGGACCTTCCTCAGGACCCACTGAAGGAGTTGCACAAGTATCTGTGACTCCACCATTCCATACTCCAGGGTTATACAATGATTTTCCAAGCGCTCAAACCTCTCAAAAAGTGGAGTATTGTGAGATTTTTCGGACGCACGAACATGTGTCGAGGCAATGTCCTATTCTGTAGAAGTACACAACTGTGCCCAATACAATACAATGTGATTGTTTCACATCTATGAACCATGCCAAAAATAAATGTAGAGCGCTGGACGCCCTCGCTGACAGCTTGGACCGGAAAACATTCAGAGTAAATGAAACCCCCCAAGGACCTGGAAGAGGACAGAGAGGTGGGGCTGGAGGTGGATTTAGAGGAGGGATAAATGGAGGCAGAGGGTCGCGCCGATGCTACAACTGCAATGAAAAATTTCATTTGTACAGAGATTACCCTCACCCAAGATGACCATGGTTCTCGCACTGCAGGAATAATGGGCATGCAACTGAAGACTGTCAAGAGATGATCGCGAAGTGGGAAGATCAGGTTCCTCAATGAGGAGATAATATCATAAGATTAGAATTAAAAAAGGGGAATAAAGGGAAAACTACCAAATATTAACATCATCACTTGCGGAGGAGCAAAGAATTGGGCAGACGCAAGCAGTCAGCCCAAGATTCATAAAGTTATATCAAGGATGACATGTATGATCCTGTGAAACAAAAGTTGTTTTTAAAGAATGAAATATAAATATTTAAGAGTATTCCCACTCCAAAATTTATGGATAATCCTCTTAGAGCCGCCTCTCAACCTAACCTTGTGCAATCCCCTACCTCACCACCAGCACCCAAGAATTCTGCAATTCCAAGAAGACACCCCGAGCAATCTCAAAGTGTAATCAATCTTTGGTTTCAATTATTATTTGATATCCTAGGGTATGACCAAGATATTGAGAAGTTGTGTAACACCCTGTACTTGATACTGGGAAACGAGGGAAACCATAAGCCATAGTAAGGATTAATCTCCCTAAGAAGAATACCTAGAGAATACAAAGAAGAAAGGTGTGAACATGAAAATAATTTAGGTTAGAATCCCAACTTGATGAGTTTGAAATCAAAGACGTCATGCTAGATTTGGGATCAAATGTCAACATTCTACCCAAAAAGACTCGGGAAGCATTGGGGAAACCTCAGTTAGTATATTCCCATATCTAGTTGAGAATGGAAAATCAATACTGCATTTTCCCAGTAGGAAGGCTGGAAAATGTGGAAATAGATGTTGCGGGAGTTAAGACCACAACTAATTTTGAGGTAATTGAAATCATGGGAGATAAGGACCCCTACCCTGATCTTATCAGGATTGATTGGGAATATGAAAACTATGCTATCATTGATCTAAAGAGGGACACCATGACATTTGAAGAAGACAGAATAAAAGTAGTTCAAACCTTAGATCCTTGTCTAGGGCCTAGATATATTGAATGAGTGGACCATAATATGGAGTTATATACCCTTGACCAATTATACACCATCACAGCTGGTATGAGACCATATTATATAAATCGTACTGCAGATGGATCAATAATTTGGAGAAGCATACAGTCTGCTGATGAGGATTCAGAAGCAACATTTGACAATTGCTAGAAGGTTCATATGAGCGATGTGAAACTATCAGATAAATAATATGGATTGGAACTGAGGTCAGAGAACCCCCTACATACAATGGTACCTCAGAGGTACACAGTTATCTCGCACCATGGAAGACAAGTTAACAACGGAACACAAGATTTTTGTTCTTGATTTATCCTTGCAAGATAACCATGCTAGATGGTGGGCCACTCATAAATCCTTGATTATGGAGTGGGAGGATGCAAAACAAGCCATCTGATGTCAATTCCAAGGGAGGGATTGGATGAAAGAAGAAATGAAGATAGATTTTCAAGATGCACAACTGTTTGATGAATTATATGACCCTCAGGTGCATATTGAACATTTCTTAAAGTAGTGGAGAGTTGCATAGGTACCCTCTCACCTATGGGTCTAGGTATTTTTCCATTCGTTGGGGCCTACTAAAAAATCTTGGTATATACACGAGGAGACTAGAAGACAGACAAACAGTTGGAAAAACTTACAAGAACAATTTTGCAAGGATTTCTCCTTTGCAAGTAAGTACCACGAGCTCAACACAGTTCTTCAAATAATCAGGGAAATGCTTTTTACCAACATTTGTAGAAAGAGATCAAATCCAATAGTATGTGCTGACCATGTTCATTTGATTCAGTCTAGGTTGAGCCTTGAAATTGATAAGATAATTGTACCTTGCTGTAAAGTTGAGAGAGATCTAGAAAACCTTGATGACTTAGAAGAACTTAGAAACTTAGATATTCAAGAAACATAAGGAAATTGAGAGATTCCTGATACCATATCTGGTCACACATGTAGCTCCTGTAAACACCCACTATGTTATCAGATTAATCGGTAAATGCAGACATAAACAAATCTCCCTAGATTCTATAGGAAACTAGAACAAAACAAAACAAAATGCACACTTCGACTTAAACTCCATCATCATATGAACTAGTTTAATAGGTTACAAGTGACATACCTTTTAAATGATGCTTGTCCCCACTAGCGTCCTCTTTGCAGCTCCTTCCTTGAGTTTGTAGAATAATAAGTCTGCATAAGAATCACAAACCAACAAACAAGGGGAACAAAGATCTATATATTCTAATGAAGTCTATGTAGATGATCAAGGAATTATATAATAGAAGACGAGATGCTTATATAGGGAATACATGCATTACTGTATTAGAAAGTGGAGAATACAACCCATGCCTTGATGTTGCAAGGTCCCCTTTCGATGGCTCTTTTTGCCAACACAATTTTTTTTCTCCAATGTCTTGAATGAAGAAGATCCACAATCTGACTTGAAGAACTAAAGAAAAGCTCTCAAGCATAATCTGAAGTAGAAATCTCCATACAATTCTTAGCCTATTCAACCCTAGCCTTTTCCATGAGAGATCCCTCGTTATATAGTGTGAAAGAGAGATGGATGAGGATATTAGGATGATCCCACCAAATCAAAGAAGTGAGTAAGATCCAAACCGATTGAAGGCCACCTCATCTTCTAGAATATACCCTTCTAGAACATTCGTGAAATTTGACTTTTCCTATGCTTTAAGCATCATCGCACCTTATGCACAAAAAGAATGCGATGACGTCGAAGTCCAAGTTCAGGGCAGAGTACGAAGAAAAGGCATTGTTTCACCTTATGCATATAGCAGGGCGCGATGACCTTCCTTCATATGGTTTTTTGAGAGAGGAAAGGAAATCACTTTTCCCACGGAGAAAGTCCTCTTTTAATATTTTCATGGAACATTAACACATGTTGTCAGGTGATCACTGGGGTGACAAAAATAATGTGTAGCAGAATGCCCCCCAAAGTATGAAGCTGGAACTCGTGAAAGTCGAAATACTTTGTAGAATGTGTGTGTTGAAAATAAGGAGCGCATCGATCAGGAAGCTGCGAACAAATAAGAATTTGCATAATATCATACTATTTCTGAGGTAGGCATTTCCATTTTCAGACTATAAGTGACTCTAATCATAAGTTTCAAGTGAGTCATGGCCACTAAACATACACTGTGGATCCATTTCATCATGATTCAACATAGCCACTAGAAATACACTGTGGATCTATGCTATAAAAGAACTCAAATTCGGACATAGCCACGAGACATACAAAGTGGATCTATTGTTGGTTGTGGAGCCTGATTATCTTCTTGATTTAGAAGTATTTTTTTTTTCAGCCGTGTTTATACCCCATGAAGTATTTACACCCTAGAAGTATGTACACTCTTCCACGCGGGGGAGTGTAGAGGGGGGTTACCCCTTCTACGAGGTTCAGGGGTGAAGCCCCCGAAGGAAAAATTGTCTTGTAAAAGTATATTGTAATTTCATTGTAAATCTGGACCGTTCATTATAAGGTTGCAAATCTAATGGTAGAAGTTATGTTAGGGTAGAAGGAAACCCTCTCTTATGAGTGAAATGTATTGCGGCTATGTATCATAGAAAATATTGTATTCTGAGAAAGGAGACTGTGAGAGAAAGAAGAGGAAGTTACATCGGGTTTGTTGTAGGTTGTAGCCCTTCATTTGCTGGATAATAATAAAGAAAGGAACTGACAATTTCTCTGGTGGACGTAGCCCACATTGGGTGAATCACGTAAATCTGTGTCTCTATTGTATTGTGTATCTTATATGTTTTGTTTCCGCATTTGTTTTATTTTATTGCTCCACAATCCTGTTTTTCTAACAACTGGTATCAGAGTGAAAGGTAACTCACAGGAAAGGAGGGTTCCTGGTTTGAGTGGGAGCAATGGCAGAAGATGGAAAGTTTAGGGTCGAAAAATTTAACGACCAAAACTACCAGTTATGGAATATGCAGATGGAAGATTATTTATATTAGAAGGATCTGTTCCTACCATTAGGTGGAGTAGCAAAGAAGTCGATGACCATGAAGGGTGAATAATGGGAGATTCTTGACAGAAAGTCTCTAGGAACGATATGGTTGAGCCTGGTAGCGTCGGTGGCTTTCAATATTTCGAAAGAAAAGACAATGAAGGCTTTGATGGATGCATTGGATAAATTGTATGAAAAACCCTCGGCGTCCAATAAGGTATTTCTAATGAAGAGATTATTTAATATGAAGATGTCAGAAGGTCGATCTATTGCATATCATTTAAATGAATTTAATACGGTTACTAATAAACTAAGTTTTGTAAAAGTGGACTTTGATGATGAGGTCAGGGCTCTTCTAATCTTGTGCTCATTGCCAGAAAGATGGAACGACTTGTTCATGGTTGTAAGTAACTATGTCTCTGGTTCAAATAATTTAAAATTTGATGATGTTGTTGTTGTTATCCTTAGTGAGGAAATGTGATGGAAAAGCACAAGTGAGACATCAAGTAATGCATTGAACATGGAAAACAGGGGAAGACAAAAGGATAGAGGAAAGGGACCAGGGAATTGTGGGAATTCTAGGAAGGGAAGATCCAAATCCAGACATGGAAAGATAGAGTGCTGGAATTGTGCGAAGAAAGGACATATGAAGAAAGACTACAGAGCTCCAAAGAAACAAAGTGATGGACAACATGAGAGAAATCAGGAAGGAAATGTAACAGGTGATGTGTTACAAGATGCTTTGATTCTTTCTATAGATAATATTTCTAAGTCTTGGGTAGTAGATTCAGGGGCTTCATTTCATGCCACACCCCATAGGAAACATTTTCTAGACAAGTTCATTTGGGTGATGATGCACCATGAAAAATTGTTGGAATGGGAAAGGTAAAAATAAAACAACACAATCGAAACCAATGGTTGTTGAAAGAGGTAAGACATGTTCCAGATCTAAGGAAAAATCTAGTTTCAACAGGACAGTTGGCAAGTGAATGTTGTATATTCATATTTACAGATAAGACGTGGAAGGTCATCAAAGGATCATTGGTGATAGCAAAAGGAGAGAAGGTAGGTACATTGTATTTATGTACTGGTAGTACTGACTCTTCTATCTCTTTAGCTTATACATGAGTGGATAGAACACTGTGGCATCATAGGCTTGGACACATGAGTGAGAAGGGTATGCAGATACTTCACAAAAGAAATTTGTTGCCAGATCTTAAACAAATTGATTTGGACTTCTGTGAGCATTGTNACAAATGAAAGAAATAAGGAAGAGTTGAGGAAGGTGAGAGGACAAGAAAGACTAGCCAGTCTAAGATTTCAATAGAGAGAAGCGAAGAGAGGAAGGAGTCCCTAGATGGGTGGACAAGAAGAATAATGTGGAGAAGCAAGGGAATATAGAGAAGGTCTGGACATTGCGGGAGATCAAGAAGATTCAACCCCGATATCAGGAAACATTGGGAACCAAGAAAATAAGGCTGATCCATAGGAAGAGAATGAGACTGCCCCAATCAAAGAAACCCTCTGAGAAGTCAGTTGAATCATCCCCAAATCACCCATCCCCCAGGTGTCCTATATACCTACAATAAATTCTACACCACCTAGTTATGCTATTTCTATTCCATCACATCTAGTTAGTTAGAATCAATCTGTAAGTGTAAACACTGGGAGAATATTGGGATCCCCAAGCGTATTGCAACCAGGACCATTTGGTTTTATCTTAATAGGAGCAGTGAGATACACAATGGCTGGACATATGGGAAGATCGATTTCCTGATACTCATAATTATGGGGTAAAGGGGATGAAGATGTAGAGAAGCATTAGTTCTTGTGTTAAGCCATCTGGAGGTCCATAGGGACTCTCGATGCAAATAAGTTAGTAGAATTTCAGACTACCTTGAGGGGCCATGCTTTCAAATGGTATATGAAGGCTATTGAACCTGGGCTGCAAGGAAAAGTGTTCACCTTTAGCCAAGTTCATTTGAAGTTCATCGCTGAATTCAAACTACCTCAGTTAGAGCAACAAGATCTCTCTGATTTGTGGAAGATTCAACAAAGGGAAGGAGAATATACCTGTGAGTACAACCAAAAGTTTAGGGATTCTATTGGGAGGCTAGCGCACCCAATTCATGAAGATCACTAGAGGGAATGGTACATCTAAAGATTACTACCTCTGACAATAATTCCTTTAACGCAACACCAAATAACCACATTAACAGATTCCTTGGAACAACTGATGAAGATCGAAGCCATGGAAGGTTATCCAGGGAATCTAAGAATGACCATGCCTCCAGTGGATGCAAATTTGTTGCAAATTTAGGGACAAATCTCAGTGCTAATGGAAAATATTCAAGAATTAACCACACAAAGACCACTAGGACGACCTCAGGTTTGGTACACAAGATGCTACAAAGAAGGGAATATGAAAAATGAATGTCCATGCATGAGGGGAATGGGACCTCCTCATAATCATATTGGACCTTCCTCAGGACCCACTGAAGGAGTTGCACAAGTATCTGTGACTCCACCATTCCATACTCCAGGGTTATACAATGATTTTCCAAGCGCTCAAACCTCTCAAAAAGTGGAGTATTGTGAGATTTTTCGGACGCACGAACATGTGTCGAGGCAATGTCCTATTCTGTAGAAGTACACAACTGTGCCCAATACAATACAATGTGATTGTTTCACATCTATGAACCATGCCAAAAATAAATGTAGAGCGCTGGACGCCCTCGCTGACAGCTTGGACCGGAAAACATTCAGAGTAAATGAAACCCCCCAAGGACCTGGAAGAGGACAGAGAGGTGGGGCTGGAGGTGGATTTAGAGGAGGGATAAATGGAGGCAGAGGGTCGCGCCGATGCTACAACTGCAATGAAAAATTTCATTTGTACAGAGATTACCCTCACCCAAGATGACCATGGTTCTCGCACTGCAGGAATAATGGGCATGCAACTGAAGACTGTCAAGAGATGATCGCGAAGTGGGAAGATCAGGTTCCTCAATGAGGAGATAATATCATAAGATTAGAATTAAAAAAGGGGAATAAAGGGAAAACTACCAAATATTAACATCATCACTTGCGGAGGAGCAAAGAATTGGGCAGACGCAAGCAGTCAGCCCAAGATTCATAAAGTTATATCAAGGATGACATGTATGATCCTGTGAAACAAAAGTTGTTTTTAAAGAATGAAATATAAATATTTAAGAGTATTCCCACTCCAAAATTTATGGATAATCCTCTTAGAGCCGCCTCTCAACCTAACCTTGTGCAATCCCCTACCTCACCACCAGCACCCAAGAATTCTGCAATTCCAAGAAGACACCCCGAGCAATCTCAAAGTGTAATCAATCTTTGGTTTCAATTATTATTTGATATCCTAGGGTATGACCAAGATATTGAGAAGTTGTGTAACACCCTGTACTTGATACTGGGAAACGAGGGAAACCATAAGCCATAGTAAGGATTAATCTCCCTAAGAAGAATACCTAGAGAATACAAAGAAGAAAGGTGTGAACATGAAAATAATTTAGGTTAGAATCCCAACTTGATGAGTTTGAAATCAAAGACGTCATGCTAGATTTGGGATCAAATGTCAACATTCTACCCAAAAAGACTCGGGAAGCATTGGGGAAACCTCAGTTAGTATATTCCCATATCTAGTTGAGAATGGAAAATCAATACTGCATTTTCCCAGTAGGAAGGCTGGAAAATGTGGAAATAGATGTTGCGGGAGTTAAGACCACAACTAATTTTGAGGTAATTGAAATCATGGGAGATAAGGACCCCTACCCTGATCTTATCAGGATTGATTGGGAATATGAAAACTATGCTATCATTGATCTAAAGAGGGACACCATGACATTTGAAGAAGACAGAATAAAAGTAGTTCAAACCTTAGATCCTTGTCTAGGGCCTAGATATATTGAATGAGTGGACCATAATATGGAGTTATATACCCTTGACCAATTATACACCATCACAGCTGGTATGAGACCATATTATATAAATCGTACTGCAGATGGATCAATAATTTGGAGAAGCATACAGTCTGCTGATGAGGATTCAGAAGCAACA
The DNA here is from genome assembly GCA_000966675.3 of Picea glauca. Taxonomy (NCBI): domain Eukaryota; kingdom Viridiplantae; phylum Streptophyta; class Pinopsida; order Pinales; family Pinaceae; genus Picea; species Picea glauca. The sequence goes on from JZKD02S0743766.1 coordinate 9,740, forward strand.
TTTGACAATTGCTAGAAGGTTCATATGAGCGATGTGAAACTATCAGATAAATAATATGGATTGGAACTGAGGTCAGAGAACCCCCTACATACAATGGTACCTCAGAGGTACACAGTTATCTCGCACCATGGAAGACAAGTTAACAACGGAACACAAGATTTTTGTTCTTGATTTATCCTTGCAAGATAACCATGCTAGATGGTGGGCCACTCATAAATCCTTGATTATGGAGTGGGAGGATGCAAAACAAGCCATCTGATGTCAATTCCAAGGGAGGGATTGGATGAAAGAAGAAATGAAGATAGATTTTCAAGATGCACAACTGTTTGATGAATTATATGACCCTCAGGTGCATATTGAACATTTCTTAAAGTAGTGGAGAGTTGCATAGGTACCCTCTCACCTATGGGTCTAGGTATTTTTCCATTCGTTGGGGCCTACTAAAAAATCTTGGTATATACACGAGGAGACTAGAAGACAGACAAACAGTTGGAAAAACTTACAAGAACAATTTTGCAAGGATTTCTCCTTTGCAAGTAAGTACCACGAGCTCAACACAGTTCTTCAAATAATCAGGGAAATGCTTTTTACCAACATTTGTAGAAAGAGATCAAATCCAATAGTATGTGCTGACCATGTTCATTTGATTCAGTCTAGGTTGAGCCTTGAAATTGATAAGATAATTGTACCTTGCTGTAAAGTTGAGAGAGATCTAGAAAACCTTGATGACTTAGAAGAACTTAGAAACTTAGATATTCAAGAAACATAAGGAAATTGAGAGATTCCTGATACCATATCTGGTCACACATGTAGCTCCTGTAAACACCCACTATGTTATCAGATTAATCGGTAAATGCAGACATAAACAAATCTCCCTAGATTCTATAGGAAACTAGAACAAAACAAAACAAAATGCACACTTCGACTTAAACTCCATCATCATATGAACTAGTTTAATAGGTTACAAGTGACATACCTTTTAAATGATGCTTGTCCCCACTAGCGTCCTCTTTGCAGCTCCTTCCTTGAGTTTGTAGAATAATAAGTCTGCATAAGAATCACAAACCAACAAACAAGGGGAACAAAGATCTATATATTCTAATGAAGTCTATGTAGATGATCAAGGAATTATATAATAGAAGACGAGATGCTTATATAGGGAATACATGCATTACTGTATTAGAAAGTGGAGAATACAACCCATGCCTTGATGTTGCAAGGTCCCCTTTCGATGGCTCTTTTTGCCAACACAATTTTTTTTCTCCAATGTCTTGAATGAAGAAGATCCACAATCTGACTTGAAGAACTAAAGAAAAGCTCTCAAGCATAATCTGAAGTAGAAATCTCCATACAATTCTTAGCCTATTCAACCCTAGCCTTTTCCATGAGAGATCCCTCGTTATATAGTGTGAAAGAGAGATGGATGAGGATATTAGGATGATCCCACCAAATCAAAGAAGTGAGTAAGATCCAAACCGATTGAAGGCCACCTCATCTTCTAGAATATACCCTTCTAGAACATTCGTGAAATTTGACTTTTCCTATGCTTTAAGCATCATCGCACCTTATGCACAAAAAGAATGCGATGACGTCGAAGTCCAAGTTCAGGGCAGAGTACGAAGAAAAGGCATTGTTTCACCTTATGCATATAGCAGGGCGCGATGACCTTCCTTCATATGGTTTTTTGAGAGAGGAAAGGAAATCACTTTTCCCACGGAGAAAGTCCTCTTTTAATATTTTCATGGAACATTAACACATGTTGTCAGGTGATCACTGGGGTGACAAAAATAATGTGTAGCAGAATGCCCCCCAAAGTATGAAGCTGGAACTCGTGAAAGTCGAAATACTTTGTAGAATGTGTGTGTTGAAAATAAGGAGCGCATCGATCAGGAAGCTGCGAACAAATAAGAATTTGCATAATATCATACTATTTCTGAGGTAGGCATTTCCATTTTCAGACTATAAGTGACTCTAATCATAAGTTTCAAGTGAGTCATGGCCACTAAACATACACTGTGGATCCATTTCATCATGATTCAACATAGCCACTAGAAATACACTGTGGATCTATGCTATAAAAGAACTCAAATTCGGACATAGCCACGAGACATACAAAGTGGATCTATTGTTGGTTGTGGAGCCTGATTATCTTCTTGATTTAGAAGTATTTTTTTTTTCAGCCGTGTTTATACCCCATGAAGTATTTACACCCTAGAAGTATGTACACTCTTCCACGCGGGGGAGTGTAGAGGGGGGTTACCCCTTCTACGAGGTTCAGGGGTGAAGCCCCCGAAGGAAAAATTGTCTTGTAAAAGTATATTGTAATTTCATTGTAAATCTGGACCGTTCATTATAAGGTTGCAAATCTAATGGTAGAAGTTATGTTAGGGTAGAAGGAAACCCTCTCTTATGAGTGAAATGTATTGCGGCTATGTATCATAGAAAATATTGTATTCTGAGAAAGGAGACTGTGAGAGAAAGAAGAGGAAGTTACATCGGGTTTGTTGTAGGTTGTAGCCCTTCATTTGCTGGATAATAATAAAGAAAGGAACTGACAATTTCTCTGGTGGACGTAGCCCACATTGGGTGAATCACGTAAATCTGTGTCTCTATTGTATTGTGTATCTTATATGTTTTGTTTCCGCATTTGTTTTATTTTATTGCTCCACAATCCTGTTTTTCTAACAACTGGTATCAGAGTGAAAGGTAACTCACAGGAAAGGAGGGTTCCTGGTTTGAGTGGGAGCAATGGCAGAAGATGGAAAGTTTAGGGTCGAAAAATTTAACGACCAAAACTACCAGTTATGGAATATGCAGATGGAAGATTATTTATATTAGAAGGATCTGTTCCTACCATTAGGTGGAGTAGCAAAGAAGTCGATGACCATGAAGGGTGAATAATGGGAGATTCTTGACAGAAAGTCTCTAGGAACGATATGGTTGAGCCTGGTAGCGTCGGTGGCTTTCAATATTTCGAAAGAAAAGACAATGAAGGCTTTGATGGATGCATTGGATAAATTGTATGAAAAACCCTCGGCGTCCAATAAGGTATTTCTAATGAAGAGATTATTTAATATGAAGATGTCAGAAGGTCGATCTATTGCATATCATTTAAATGAATTTAATACGGTTACTAATAAACTAAGTTTTGTAAAAGTGGACTTTGATGATGAGGTCAGGGCTCTTCTAATCTTGTGCTCATTGCCAGAAAGATGGAACGACTTGGTCATGGTTGTAAGTAACTATGTCTCTGGTTCAAATAATTTAAAATTTGATGATGTTGTTGTTGTTATCCTTAGTGAGGAAATTTGATGGAAAAGCACAAGTGAGACATCAAGTAATGCATTGAACATGGAAAACAGGGGAAGACAAAAGGATAGAGGAAAGGGACTAGGGAATTGTGGGAATTCTAGGAAGGGAAGATCCAAATCCAGACATGGAAAGATAGAGTGCTAGAATTGTGCGAAGAAAGGACATATGAAGAAAGACTACAAAGCTCCAAAGAAACAAAGTGATTGACAACATGAGAGAAATCAGGAAGGAAATGTAACAGGTGATGTGTTACAAGATGCTTTGATTCTTTCTATAGATAATATTTCTAAGTCTTGGGTAGTAGATTCAGGGGCTTCATTTCATGCCACACCCCATAGGAAACATTTTCTAGACAAGTTCATTTGGGTGATGATGCACCATGAAAAATTGTTGGAATGGGAAAGGTAAAAATAAAACAACACAATCGAAACCAATGGTTGTTGAAAGAGGTAAGACATGTTCCAGATCTAAGGAAAAATCTAGTTTCAACAGGACAGTTGGCAAGTGAANGACACATGAGTGAGAAGGGTATGCAGATACTTCACAAAAGAAATTTGTTGCCAGATCTTAAACAAATTGATTTGGACTTCTGTGAGCATTGTGTTTATAGAAAACAAAAGAGAGTAAGGTTTCTTAGAGTCGGAAAAGAAAAGAAGAATGAAAGGTTAGAGCTTGTGCATACAGATGCATGGCGACCAACTCAGGTATAATATCTTGGTAGATATCGTTACTATGTTACTTTTATTGATGATGCAACTAGAAAAACTTGGGTTTATTGCATTCAACACAAATCTAATGTTTTTGATACTTTTAAGAAATGTAAATCCTTGGTTGAGAATGAGACAGATAAAAGTTTAAAGTGTCTCAGATCAGATAATAGAGGTGAATATTGCAGCAAGGAGTTTGATGATTACTGTTCATACCATGGGATTCGTAGAGAGAATACAGTTTCAAGAACACCACAAGAAAATGTTGTGTCAGAAAGGATGAACATGACAATCATGGAGCGTGCAAGGAGTATGAGATTGCATGNATGGTAGAATTCTAGAAGAGGAATGGACAGGAAAAAAGGTAAACTATTCTTTTTTGAAAACTTTTGGTTGTGAAGCATTTGTCCATATTGATAAAGAAAATAGAACAAAGCTTGATGAAAAATCCAAGAAGTGTATGTTTATTGGATACGGTGTTAATGATTTTGGTTATCGCTTATGGGATTATGAAAATAACAAAATCAATAGGAGTAGAGATTTCATATTCAATGAGAAGGTCATGTACAAAGAAAAGTTGCAGGGAAAGAAATAGGAAAAAGAAAAAAAAGAATACACAGTGCTTGATGAGATCATTTAAAACGAAATTCCAAAGGAACCTGAAAATCAAAATGTACAACAACAGAAGCAACATGTACCTCAAACACCTGAAAGTTTTGTTATAAAATCTACTAGGTTAAGTATACCCCCTGAACGATACTCTCCTTCATTGTATTATTTATTGTTGAGTGATTCTGGTGAACCATAATGTTATGAAGAGGTAATGCAGGTAGACACCCAAAAGAAGTGGGAGAAAGGCATGCAAGAGGAAATGGATTCCTTGGTAAATAACCATACTTGGGTCTTGGTTCAGTTTCCTGCAGGAAAAAGAGAATTGCAGAATAAATGGGTTTACAAGTTGAAGGAAGAAGATGGAGGAACAAAGTGGTACAAGGCTAGACTTGTTGTAAAGGGGTTTGCACAAAATAAAGGTATAGATTTTGATGAAATATTTTCTCTTGTTGTTAAAATGACTTCAATTAGGACTATTTTGAGTCTCGTGGTAGTAGAAGACTTTCATCTTGAATGGTTAGATGTTAAAACAAATTTTCTCCA
>JZKD02S0743821.1:0-10527 GCA_000966675.3 Picea glauca
TGTTAGCTGCTCTGTTGCGTCTGAGGTGTCCAATAATGGTGGGAAATAAGGGCGAAGGAGATCCACGTTGAACATTGGGTGCAGGCCAAGGAAAGGAGGAATGTTTAGCTCAAAATAATTATCCCCCACAGCCTTGGTGATGGTGTATGGACCATAACAAAGTGGGCGAAGCTTCCGATGGGGTCTTATAAGGCCTTCTTTCTGCAAGTGCAACCAAACTTTGTCGCCTACCTAAAACTTATATGGCACTCGATGTTGATCATGGCGCCACTTGTACTTGTCATTGGACTTCTGTAGGATATCCTGAACCTGTTGGTGGATTTTCTGGATCTTCTCAATGAACCGGGTGGCTTTGTCATCTTTAGTTGGAGCAGGAGATGAGTCGGTCGAGGTGACTGCAAGGGGAAGTGCAACATCCATGGGACCCAATGGTTGGAATCCCAACCCCACCTGAAAGGGGTTATGGCCGATTGAGCTATGTAGGGCTCGGTTGTAGCTATGTTGGACATAGGGAAGGCTCTCATCCCATGTGAGAGGGTGCTTTTAATTATACATGCGAAGGATATGCACAATCATTCGATTGACAACCTTGGTTTGGCCATCTGTCTAGGGTTGGAAGGTCGTGGATTTGGTGAGCTTGGTGTCTAGCAGTGACCAGAGGCTTGACCAGAATGTGCTGAGAAATTGACTGTCCCGATCTGAGACAATGGTTTATGGGATTCTAAAATGTACCCAGACTCATTCAATGAAGATCTTGGCAGTGGCCTCTGTTGTGATGTTCTTCTTGAAGGCAACCATAATCGTCATCTTAGAAAAGCGATCAATAACCACAAAAACACAATCATTTCCCCACTTGGTGGATGGGTGGCCCGACATGTAGTCCATTGAGATGGATTCCCATGGCCTGTCAGGAGTAGGAAGAGGGGTGTACAGGCGTTGTTTCTTAGTGGTTGGTTTGGCAATAGTGCAGGCAGTGTAGGACCTGATATACTTGTTGACCGCCTGTCGAAGTTTCGACCAGTAGAAATGTTTTTGTAGCATCTCCATTGTCTTTTCAACACCAAAGTGTCTTGCCACCCGACTGTAGTGGGATTCCCAGATCATCTTCGCTCACTCGCTTGATGGAACACATAAATGGGACAGACGACACAACAACCCATCCCGAAGATGGAAATTATCGACAACTGCGTTTGCACCCAAAATTTGGTAGGTGGTGGCAAAGTCCAAGTCTGTCTCATAGAGTTGGGGCCATCCATAGGTCTCATGGCCATAGGATTCTAGCACCGTGGTGAGTGTCACGACTGGCAGTCTTCTAAGGCAATCAACGACGCGATTGGTGCTTCCTGTTTTATACTTGATGTTGAGGTGGAATTGTTGTAAGTATGTGGACCACTTTTGATGGCTTATGATCATGAACTGTAGTGGCTTATGATCAGTGTGGATGATTGTCTCCTTCCCAAGAATGTAATGTCTCCATTGGCGACAGGTTTGCACAATGGAGCACATTTCTTTGTCCTAAGTAGGGTCTTTATGGAAAACATATGATAGTGTCTCACTATGATAGGCCACGGGGTGGCCATGCTGAGTGAGAATGACACCCACCGCATATTCTGGAGCATCTGTCTCAATCTCAAAGGGTTGCTACAGGTCTGGTAGTGAAATTACTGGGGCTGAGCACAAGCACTACTTCAAATTTTCGAACGCTTGTTATTGGGACCGACCCCATGCAAATTTTGCCTTACCAACACCCCTGGTTATTTGGCTAAGGGCCCATGCAATATGGGAGAATCCCAACATGAACTTATGGTAGAAAATGGCAAGGCCCAAGAAGCTCCAAAGCTCAGTGAGTGTGGTTGGGGCTAGCCAGTCACGGATGACTTGGATCTTGGTTGGATCCACATGTATGCCATGTTGATCAATTATGTAGCCCAGGTAATGGACCATTTTCATGCCGAAGGAGCATTTTTCCAAGTTGGCATATAGTTTGTGTTGTCGCAGGGTGTGTTGAACCTGCTGAATATGCTTCAAGTGTTCGGCCCAAGTCTTGTTGTAAATGAGAATGTCATCCAGATACACCACTACAAAAGTATTGTTGAAGGGTCACAGGATATTGTCTATCATCCTCATGAAAGTGGATGGAGCATCTGCCAAACCAAAGGGCATGACCAACCATTCAAAAAGGCCTTCCTTTGACTTGAAGGCAGTTTTCCATACATCTGTCTATTCTATCGGGACCTAGTGGTAGCCAGACTTCATATCAATATTATTGAAGTATTTGGCCCCCATGAGTTGATCAATGAGGTCGTCGATTTGGGGAATCGGGTACCAGTTTCTGACTGTGATTTTATTCAGAGCCTAGTAATCAATGCAGAGTCACTAGGTTCCATCTTTCTTTGGTACCAGCATGATTGGGCTCCCGCAAGGTGATGAGCTGGGACGGATGTGCCCCTTGTGGAGTAGTTCTTAGACCTGTCACTTGATCTCCTCATTCTATAATAGAGAGTGGTGATAGACTAACCCATTGGGCAATGGTGCACCGAGGGTCAAATCAATGGGGTGCTTGAATTGGTAGTGTACAGGTACCCCGATAGGTGAGGAGAAGATATCTGAGTATTCTGCCACGACCTTATCTACTTGCTCCTACTGTGTGAAGAGGTTAGCCACAGAGACCCTGGATGTGGCTATGATCTTTCACGTATTCTGAGAGTGAATCATGAAGAAGAAAAACTTCCCCGTCTGAGAGATGACCTCCTGGGACTACCTCGGGTATCCTGTACAATTTCCTGTTCAAAGTAATAATAACACTACGAGTCCTAGACTCATATACATCATGATGTTTTGATAAATAAGGTTGGCCCAAAATAACATCACAAACTTCGAAAGGAGAAACATCACACAATACCTCATCTTTGAAGGGCTTGATGTCGTACGACAGTCGACACTGTTGGCTGACACGGAGATCGCTTCCTTCGTGGAGCCATCCAATGGTGTAGGGTTGTGTGTGCGGTGTTGTCAGCAGGGATAGAAACTTGAAGACCTCTATTGAGATGAGGTTCTTCTAGCTACCTCTATCCATGATGAAGTGCAACGGGGTTCCTTTTACCCACATCTGTGAATGGAAGAGGTGTTCTCCTTCTTTTGGCTCATCTGGTTCACTAGGCTGGAGCTTGGTGGTAGAAATGGTGGCATTGGGTTCCGCAACAATGATCCATCTTCCCTTTTCTGGTTCTGGCTAAGAGTCTGAACCCGCATCTAAGTTAAAGACTTTCACCTCAGCCACAAACGACTTCTTTGAGCGGCAGTCAACAATGTTATGCCAAGGGCTCTTATGGAAGTCACACCACTTCCTGGTATCTTTCTTTGTCTTTTCAGTGTGCTTCTTTTCTTGTGACTTGGACTGGTTGTCTTGATACTATCCATATTTGCTTCGTCCTTTGTTTTTTGGGTTGGGGTCGCCCTTTCCTGGCTTTTTTTGTGAGGGGTTCCTAGACCCAAATTGTCATGTATTTTCTTTGATCCTCTGCTCAATTTTGATGGCATATCGGTAGGATATTCCCAAGGATGAGATGTCCAAAAATTCCATTTCGGTCTAGATGTATATATGCAGAGCGTTGCGATACTTGAGCACTAGATGTCGCTTTGAATATTTGATACCCAGCTTGGTGCGCAAGGTATGTAAGATATTCGTGAAATCTGGCAATCCTCGGTCTCTTTCTTGCTACAGTGTGGTCCATTTGGTATACAAGTCATCATAACTTCCGACAGGGTAGTATTGTTCCTTAATATCATCCCTGAAGGAATCTATCCCACTATTTCAAAAAAGATAAAAGGAATCTATAAGACGAATTTTCCATAAAATCCTCCATTCCCATTCAATTACATGGGCACTCCATCCAATCATACACAGGCTGTGAATGGGACCAAAGTGAAATTCCTTCCCTTCAATGCAACCGTTCAGTTGATTCTTCAAGACACCGGCATTTTCAGCACAGACAGTCATCCTGTCCATCTTCATGGTTTCAATTTCTTCGTGGTAGGCGAAGGGGTTGGAAACTACAACGAATCAACGGATGCACCAAACTTTAACCTCATNTGCTCTGTTGCGTCTGAGGTGTCCAATAATGGTGGGAAATAAGGGCGAAGGAGATCCACGTTGAACATTGGGTGCAGGCCAAGGAAAGGAGGAATGTTTAGCTCAAAAGAATTATCCCCCATGGCCTTGGTGATGGTGTATGGACCATAACAAAGTGGGTGAAGCTTCCGATGGGGTCCTATAAGGCCTTCTTTCTGCAAGTGCAACCAAACTTTGTCGCCTACCTAAAACTTATGTGGCACTCGATGTTGATCATGGCGCCACTTGTACTTGTCATTGGACTTCTGTAGGATATCMTGAACCTGTTGGTGGATTTTCTGGATCTKCTCAATGAACCGGGTGGCTTTGTCAGCTTTAGTTGGAGCAGGAGATGAGTCGGTCGAGGTGACTGCAAGGGGAAGTGCAACATCCATGGGACCCAATGGTTGGAATCCCAACCCCACCTGAAAGGGGTTATGGTCGGTTGAGCTATGTAGGGCTCGGTTGTAGCTATGTTGGACATAGGGAAGGCTATCATCCCATGTGAGAGGGTGCTTTGAATTATACATGCGAAGGATATGCACAATCATTTGATTGATAACCTCGGTTTGGCCATCTGTCTAGGGTTGGAAGGTCGTGGATTTGGTGAGCTTGGTGTCTAGTAGTGACCAGAGGCTCGACCAGAATGTGCTAAGAAATTGACTGTCCTGATCTGAGACAATGGTTTATGGGATTCTAAAATGTACCCAGACTCATTCAATGAAGAGCTTGGCAGTGGCCTCTGTTGTGATGTTCTTCTTGAAGGCAACCATAATTGCCATCTTAGAAAAGCAATCAATAACCACAAAAACACAGTCATTTCCCCACTTGGTGGATGGGAGGCCTAACATGTAGTCCATTGAGATGGATTCCCATGGCCTGTCAGAAGTAGGAAGAGGGGTGTACAGGTGTTGTTTCTTAGTGGTCGGTTTGGCAATAGTGCAGGCAGTGTAGGACCTGATATACTTGTTGACCGCCTGTCGAAGTTTCAACCAGTAGAAATGTTTTTGTAGCATCTCCATTGTATTTTCAATGCCGATGTGTCTTGCCACCCGACTGTAGTGGGATTCCCAGATCATCTTCGCTCACTCGCTTGATGGAACACATAAATGGGCCAGACGACACAACAACCCATCCTGAAGATGGAAATTATCGACAACTGTGTTTGCACCCAAAATTTGGTAGGTGGTGGCGAAGTCCAAGTCTGTCTCATAGAGTTGGGGCCATCAATAGGTCTCATGGCCACATAATTCTAGCACCGTGGTGAGTGTCACGACTGGCAGTCTTCTAAGGCAATCAACGACGCGATTGGTGCTTCATGTTTTATACTTGATGTTGAGGTGGAATTGTTGTAAGTATGTGGACCACTTTTGATGGCTTATGATCATGAACTGTAGTGGCTTATGATCAGTGTGGATGATTGTCGCCTTCCCAAGAATGTAATGTCTCCATTGGCAGCAGGTTTGCACAATGGAGCACATTTCTTTGTCCTAAGTAGGGTCTTTATGGAAAACATATGATAGTGTCTCACTATGATAGGCCACRGGGTGGCCATGCTGAGTGAGAATGACACCCACCGCATATTCTGGAGCATCTGTCTCAATTTCAAAGGGTTGCTACAGGTCTGGTAGTGAAATTACTGGGGCTGAGCACAAGCACTACTTCAAATTTTCGAACGCTTGTTATTGGGACCGACCCCACGCAAATTTTGCCTTACCAACACCCCTGGTTATTTGGCTAAGGGCCCATGCAATATGGGAGAATCCCAACATGAACCTATGGTAGAAAATGGAAAGGCCCAAGAAGCTCCAAAGCTCAGTGAGTGTGGTTGAGGCTGGCCAGTCACGGATGACTTGGATCTTGGTTGGATCCACATGTATTCCATGTTGATCAATTATGTATCCTAGGTAATGGACCATTTTCATGCCGAAGGAGCATTTTTCCAAGTTGGCATATAGTTTGTGCTGTTGCAGGGTGTATTGAACCTGCTGAATATGTTGCAAGCGTTCGGCCCAAGTCTTGTTGTAAATGAGAATGTCATCCAGATACACCACTACAAAAGTATTGTTGAAGGGTCACAAGATATTGTCCATCATCCTCATGAAAGTGGATGGAGCATCTGCCAAACCAAAGGGCATGACCAACCATTCAAAAAGGCCTTCCTTTGACTTGAAGGCAGTTTTCCATACATATGTCTATTCTATCGGGACCTAGTGGTAGCCAGACTTCATATCAATATTATTGAAGTATTTGGCCCCCATGAGTTGATCAATGAGGTCGTCGATTTGGGGAATCGGGTACCAGTTTCTGACTATGATTTTATTCAGAGCCCGGTAATCAATGCAGAGTCACTAGGTTCCATCTTTCTTTTGTACCAGCATGATTGGGCTCTCGCAAGGTGATGAGTTGGGACGGATGTGCCCCTTGTGGAGTAGTTCTTAGACCTGTCACTTGATCTCCTCATTCTATAATAGAGAGTGGTGATAGACTGACCCATTGGGCAATGGTGCACCGAGGGTCAAATCAATGGGGTGCTTGAATTGGCAGTGTACAGGTACCCCGATAGGTGAGGAGAAGATATCTGAGTATTCTTCCACGACCTTATCTACTTGCTCCTACTGTGTGGAGAGGTTAGCCACAGAGACCCTGGATGTGGCTATGATCTTTCACGTATTNGATTCTAGCACCGTGGTGAGTGTCACGACTGGCAGTCTTCTAAGGCAATCAACGACGCGATTGGTGCTTCCTGTTTTATACTTGATGTTGAGGTGGAATTGTTGTAAGTATGTGGACCACTTTTGATGGCTTATGATCATGAACTGTAGTGGCTTATGATCAGTGTGGATGATTGTCTCCTTCCCAAGAATGTAATGTCTCCATTGGCGACAGGTTTTCACAATGGAGCACATTTCTTTGTCCTAAGTAGGGTCTTTATGGAAAACATATGATAGTGTCTCACTATGATAGGCCACGGGGTGGCCATGCTGAGTGAGAATGACACCCACCGCATATTCTGGAGCATCTGTCTCAATYTCAAAGGGTTGCTACAGGTCTGGTAGTGAAATTACTGGGGCTGAGCACAAGCACTACTTCAAATTGTCGAACGCTTGTTATTGGGACCGACCCCATGCAAATTTTGCCTTACCAACACCCCTGGTTATTTGGCTAAGGGCCCATGCAATATGGGATAATCCCAACATGAACTTATGGTAGAAAATGGCAAGGCCCAAGAAGCTCCAAAGCTCAGTGAGTGTGGTTGGGGCTGGCCATTCATGGATGACTTGGATCTTGGTTGGATCCACATGTATGCCATGTTGATCAATTATGTAGCCCAGTTAATGGACCATTTTCATGCCGAAGGAGCATTTTTCCAAGTTGGCATATAGTTTGTGTTGTCGCAGGGTGTGCTGAACCTGCTGAATATGCTTCAAGTGTTCGGCCCAAGTCTTGTTGTAAATGAGAATGTCATCCAGATACACCACTACAAAAGTATTGTTGAAGGGTCACGGGATATTGTCCATCATCCTCATGAAAGTGGATGGAGCATCTGCCAAACCAAAGGGCATGACCAACCATTCAAAAAGGCCTTCCTTTGACTTGAAGGCAGTTTTCCATACATCTGTCTATTCTATCGGGACCTAGTGGTAGCCAGACTTCATATCAATATTATTGAAGTATTTGGCCCCCATGAGTTGATCAATGAGGTCTTCGATTTGGGGAATCGGGTACTAGTTTCTGACTGTGATTTTATTCAGAGCCTGGTAATCAATGCAGAGTCACTAGGCTCCATCTTTCTTTTGTACTAGCATGATTGGGCTCCCGCAAGGTGATGAGCTGGGACGGATGTTCCCCTTGTGGAGTAGTTCTTAGACCTGTCACTTGATCTCCTCATTCTATAATAGAGAGTGGTGATAGACTGACCCATTGGGCAATGGTGCACCGAGGGTCAAATCAATGGGGTGCTTGAATTGGYAGTGTACAGGTACCCCGATAGGTGAGGAGAAGATATCTGAGTATTCTKCCACGACCTTATCTACTTGCTCCTACTGTGTGRAGAGGTTAGCCACAGAGACCCTGGATGTGGCTATGATCTTTCACGTATTCTGAGAGTGAATCATGAAGAAGAAAAACTTCCCCGTCTGAGAGATGACCTCCTGGGACTACCTCGGGTATCCTGTACAATTTCCTGTTCAAAGTAATAATAACACTACGAGTCCTAGACTCATATACATCATGATGTTTTGATAAATAAGGTTGGCCCAAAAKAACATCACAAACTTCGAAAGGAGAAACATCACACAATAYCTCATCTTTGAAGGGCTTGATGTCRTACGACAGTCGACAYTGTTGGCTGACRCGGAGATCGCTTCCTTCGTGGAGCCATCCAATGGTGTAGGGTTGTGTGTGCGGTGTTGTCAGCAGGGAYAGMMACTTGAAGACCTCTATTGAGATGAGGTTCTTCTAGCTACCTCTATCCATGATGAAGTGCAACGGGGTTCCTTTTACCCACATCTGTGAATGGAAGAGGTGTTCTCCTTCTTTTGGCTCATCTGGTTCACTAGGCTGGAGCTTGGTGGTAGAAATGGTGGCATTGGGTTCCGCAACAATGATCCATCTTCCCTTTTCTGGTTCTGGCTAAGAGTCTGAACCCGCATCTAAGTTAAAGACTTTCACCTCAGCCACAAACGACTTCTTTGAGCGGCAGTCAACAATGTTATGCCAAGGGCTCTTATGGAAGTCACACCACTTCCTGGTATCTTTCTTTGTCTTTTCAGTGTGCTTCTTTTCTTGTGACTTGGACTGGTTGTCTTGATACTATCCATATTTGCTTCGTCCTTTGTTTTTTGGGTTGGGGTCGCCCTTTCCTGGCTTTTTTTGTGAGGGGTTCCTAGACCCAAATTGTCATGTATTTTCTTTGATCCTCTGCTCAATTTTGATGGCATATCGGTAGGATATTCCCAAGGATGAGATGTCCAAAAATTCCATTTCGGTCTAGATGTATATATGCAGAGCGTTGCGATACTTGAGCACTAGATGTCGCTTTGAATATTTGATACCCAGCTTGGTGCGCAAGGTATGTAAGATATTCGTGAAATCTGGCAATCCTCGGTCTCTTTCTTGCTACAGTGTGGTCCATTTGGTATACAAGTCATCATAACTTCCGACAGGGTAGTATTGTTCCTTAATATCATCCCTGAAGGAATCTATCCCACTATTTCAAAAAAGATAAAAGGAATCTATAAGACGAATTTTCCATAAAATCCTCCATTCCCATTCAATTACATGGGCACTCCATCCAATCATACACAGGCTGTGAATGGGACCAAAGTGAAATTCCTTCCCTTCAATGCAACCGTTCAGTTGATTCTTCAAGACACCGGCATTTTCAGCACAGACAGTCATCCTGTCCATCTTCATGGTTTCAATTTCTTCGTGGTAGGCGAAGGGGTTGGAAACTACAACGAATCAACGGATGCACCAAACTTTAACCTCATTGACCCTGTGGAGAGAAACACCGTGGGAGTCCCCAAAGGAGGTTGGGCGGCTATCAGGTTCCACACGGACAATCCAGGTAATATATAGATACAAAATCTCATCTCATTTACCATTCAACATTGCATTAAATCATATCGTATCATTTTATATGAGTAAATACTAATTATATCAATATTTGATTATGCAATATCCATGGAGTGAATGCAGGTGTGTGGTTCATGCACTGTCATTTGGAAGTTCACGCATCATGGGGACTAAAAATGGTGTGGGTTGTAAGGAACGAAAAAGGGCCCCTTCAGTCTCTCCCGCCTCCCCCCGCCGACCTACCCCCTTGCTTATCTCCTTCCCAGTACACACCATCACGCTCATTTTATTTGTTTGGTTTTTTCTTATGAAGATTTCACAAAAAACACATTGCCACATTTTGGTCTCCTCGTTACGAAGATGCGACAACAAACAACCTTTTCATCCAATCAAGGAAGATGGTTATTTATTCAGGTTTGAAGGAATGCTTCACACTGGGAATTCAACAAGAGGCAACCAATCGAAGTGAAGTGAAACTATATTAAATTATAGTACAGGCATGTATTGAATTAGAGTAGAGACAAGTGCTTCAATACCAATAAAAGAGTTTTGGGTTCTTCTGTGTGTGATGGATGACTTACATMYTTCACTTCYCGTTAGAGTGATCAGCTTTTAAGAGTGTTCCTTAAGACGAAGGTAATGCAAGGCTTCAATTAAATGGTGAAGTTCATGGATTCTCTCTTTGAATGGTTAAGATTATGAGAAATAAAAACCTACATTGTGTTCTAACAAGAGTATGCAATGGGAAGAATTTTGTTTTAGAGGAAAAAAGAAAAGGAAACATGTTACTTACACTTTGGTGGCAAAGTATTAACTTTCATCTATTTACTACATTG
>JZKD02S0743832.1:0-14912 GCA_000966675.3 Picea glauca
GCATCCATTTGTTAGTCCAAACATTCTCTCTATGCATAGGTATAACATATCTTTCACTATTCTTATCAGATCTACTCATATCAAATATTCTTTCTTCTATCAGTGCCCTAGTTTTGAAGCTAGGACAAATCTTTTCAAACATACCTAGATTCATACTCTAGAAACAAAAAATTTAAATTATCTTACTTCTACAGAGCACAAAACTTACATGTCTTACCTCTTTAGTCTCACTTTCACCTTTATCAGGGCACAAAGCTCCCATATATTACCTCTTTTCTTCAGTTTTGACCTCTTTTCTTTAGATCTGACCCTTCCTCTTGGCACAAATCTCCATGGATCAAGTAGTGATTTGTATTAGGGCAATATTTATATGCATGGAGCTTTTCTCTTTTACAGTTCAGATCTTCGCACAAAGCTTCTTTTTCCTCAGTTCCCAACAATCATAGTTTCAGGTCGGATCTTTGCACAAAGATTCTTCTTCCTCAATTCCCAACAATCACAGTTTCAAGTCCCAACAACGGAACTATTTTTTGGCACAGGGGAAGACCTATGGTTCAACGCTACAATAGTGCACCAACAAAATCCTAACTACCAGCTCTATAGGAAACACCTGCGAAGTAAATGAAGTCTCACTCGAGGTAGAAGCATGGGTGGTTGCAGGACTCAGATGTTTTCACTCTTATCTTAGACACAGATCTATGATTCTAACACTTAATAGAGCACTCAACAGTTAACATTCATCAATATCCACTCTTAGTTACAGCACAATTAAACCCTAATTACAAAGTATCAAAAAATTCATTCAAATCTAAGGTATTTAAGCATTAAGCATGTGTACATAAGTCAGATCTAACATCCATCCATATTATTAAGCACTAAGCATCAACAAATATATCTATCATTCATCTATATTAAAGCACTAAGCAAGTAAACACATAAACACATCAACACATCACACAAAGCATAGCAACACAACATTTACGTAGCTCACCCCCACCAACTCTTCTCTTCTTTATTATCTTTGGTCAAGATTCTTACAGGCACATAGCATCCAAGTTCTACTCCGCAGAAGACAGGAGATCTGAGCAGACTCCGCCAGATCCTCCTTCTTCTAGCTAGGGTACATCACCAAGACTTCACACAATCTCTTACAGTTACTTGCACTAGCCTTGCAATCCTCACACAATATGCACAAGCTCTTACAACTCTTGATCACATAGATCAAACTCTAGCACTTAGCACACCAGCCTACTAGGTCTCTCTCTTCTCTTACATCGCTTAGCTACTTATTTATACATCATGGGTAAACCCATGGGCCATCATCCCATACCCATTACATTATATCGAATCCAAAAAAGGGCCCTAAAAGGGGCCAAGATCTCGTGATCTCCGCTTTGTCTTGCGCTCCACCTTCAACAGCCTGTCAAAGTCCCAAAATTAGGTCAAACATGACCAAGAATTCTCAAAACTTTGTCAAGGGCCAACAACTCTCAAAAAGTCACCTTTTAATTTGTCTCTCACAAATTAAATGACTAGGGTCCACATTAGGAATTTTCTCACCCCTTAGGTGCCTAGGTGATGAGAAACACTTGCCTAGGTACTTTTTAATTATTTTTAACATTCTTCAACTGTTCAATGGTTTTCCTTTGACTTCTTGGAATCTTCTTCTTCTCTAAGAAAAGTTGTCTAGGAGGAAAATACCTCTCGCGGCTACTAAAACATCAACATACTGAAGGTGTGAAAGATTGGTTATAATGAGGGGTAAAAGGTGCATATATCTAAGGAATTGGCGACATTTCCCTATAGTCGTTCAAAATATAACCTAGGTGTAGTTGCAACCCATAATTGCCACCTCTGTAGAATTTCTAGTTTTTTGGCCACTAGGTTACCTCCTTCAAGTGTTGGCATGGGACTATCAGCCTCAAAAAGCGCTCATGGGTTGGAAAACGTCACAAGAGTTGGATGGCTCAAGAAGGCTCACATGAACAATTGGACCTAAGCTTTTTCCCCTTCATGGGTATCTCTCTACCTTGGTGTAGCACACTTGAAATGAAAAATTCAAGTACCCTAAATAACCAACTGCTATGTTTCCAATGAAAAGTGATAACATGGGATTATTTTGATGCCTACCCCCGAAATCCTAACCTAAACTAAAATTTTGTTTTGTGACCTCGCAAGGGGGGGTTTTAGTAGGTTATGTTAGAGTTGTGTTTTTTAAAGTTTGGAATTGGGGTCATGGACCAATATTTTTTCTTAAGGGTGTGAATGAAGAATCTTTTAGGACTCCTTGGTCATTCTGACTCTCCTAGATCGCTTTTGGGCTCAAGGAGAAGAGCATACTTGACAAAGGTGAACTTTGGATACCTTAAGGTGTGTGAGTGCAATGGTGTGCAAGTGTGATTGTGCAAATGCTAATGTGTGAAATTGTAGCACGCAGGCTTCGTGGGGCCCTTACAATATCCTAATTAAACACTAGGTGTGATTTGCAACCTTGTGAAATTGTAAATGACTTGAAATCAAAGCTAGCCCTAGATTGTCAAGATATGGACATATGAGGTCCTTTCACAACCTTTAACTCCCTAAGTGTTTTTTGAAAAAATCAAAACTCTCCTAGATTGTGAAAAGATGAGGACAATTGTGGTCCTTTCAATACTTTAAACTCCCTAGTGTTGTTACTTTTCAAATAAACAATGAATATGTGCACATGTATGGGTGATTACTTTCAAACTTTTGGTTTTAATTCCTATGTGTTTTGAAATAAACAAGGGAGATGGAGAAATCCTATAAACATTTTTATGATCTACCAAGATCACTTGAGACAGTGTGAGGTGGAGACCATACTCAAGGTATAAAAGAGAAGCTCCTAGTCCCAAAAATAATTGATGTAAGCAAAAATTTAAACTAACAAAGTTCATATGATTAGGAGGCCATCCACGTGGCAAGGAAAAAGAAAAATTGGTTATTTTTATGTTCTATACCAATCTAAGTTAGCTATCCTCTACACAAGAATGAACTTAATTTTTTTTTGTTGTTTACAAAGTGAAATTAATTTAACTCTTAACCCCTATTGGTAGGCCGAAGTGAAAAACATCAGTGACCTAGGGAGAAAGAGGATTTGCGCAAGTCACTGTGATGAAAGGTGCGATGATGGGAACATATTGCACAAGCATAAAACATCATTATAGGAGAGACTTGGAAGACTTTGCATGTCTTTTCTTTTAAAATTCATACATAGTGTGGCACCAGGGATGAAAAAATTCCGCACAAGTTCCCACGGTGATGGGGGTCTGAAAGCTTGGTTTAAATCTGTGATTAGTCTAGTTTTGCAACCTACAAAAAAATAACAATATGAGAAGAGGCTCCACAAGGCTAAGGGAGAATAATTTTGACTTAGAAAATTGGTGGAGTCATCAATCTATTTTGTCTCTTTCGTCACCTGGGTGAGCAAAAAGAGATAATTAAGTGTTAACTAGGCAGATGTAACACCACAATTAGAATGTTAAAATGAAACCAAATTCACAAATAATCCATGCATGATAAACAAACAAAAGAAAGCACAAATATAACAACTATGGGCATGAAAAGTGACATAAAAAAAAAAGAAGCAAGGATGATATGTATACCAATGGAAAATACTTAAATGATAACACCGTAGAGGATTGGGATAAGCAGGTGGGCTCTCCTTTGTTGATTATGCTATGTTGTCATTGATGTCAACCCTTGAAGAAAACCCCATAGCAAAAAGGTTGGGTAATGGGCCCAAGATTGTTTGATGTAAAGATGACTCGTTATTGTCTTGTCATGGTTGATAATAAGAAGAAATGGATGAACTCCAAAGTGGTCCCCTTATAGTGAAAGCCCTCACGGGAAGATGCTTTGCGGATTGAATTATCCTCGAAGTATGGTTAGAGAACCCATGCTTATTTATGGAATAATGAGATGAACGCCAGTGAATTTGTTAGTGAAATATCCTACATGGATAGTTCTTGTCATGCCATTTCCGGTGGTATGTGGAACGTTAAATAACTCCTCACGGTTAGAGAGTTATGGCCATGAGAAGTTGGAGAACCCAGGTTTGGGTAATAGACCCAAGTTTGTTTTATGGATAACGGTATGAGTTTTAATATATTTTTAGGTAATACTATTCTATATGGATAGTACATGTCATTCCATTTCTAGTGGTATGTGGAACTTCACATGAGAGTTATGGCCTTACGAAATTAGAGGACCCTCATATGTCATCTAGAAGCCCCAAAAGGTCAAAGTAGTCAAAGTGGTTTAAGAGTTTTTAAAGGTAAATTATAAAGTAAAGTGATGAGTGCACTATAATTCAAAGTGAATACAAAATCAATTATTTAAATAATAAATTTAATGGAGAAATTAGAAGTGGTTTAACCCTAAAATAATAAAAGTGGGCAAAGTGACCTAGAAGATGTTTTTAAGGAATCTACTTGGAGAGTATAAATAAGAGGCAAGGCTCTCCCATTTAAATCACACTTGAGCATATTGAATACCTATAGGTGTTTGAGGTAACCAAATGATATCTAAGCCAAATTTCTGAGGGAAGGTGAAGAAAAGAAGGCTGTAATTCAAAGAAGGATAAATTCGTTTGATGATGTTTTCTAAGGTATGTTATTTACAGGTCATCTCACCATTTTCACAATAAATTATTTTCTAGAATGATTCTGACTGTAAAATTGCTATTCCATTGACGAAACATATCCAAGTATCTATTGTAAAAAATTCAGCATGTGGGTCATTGTATTTTTGGAGTTACACTCCCTGGAAAATAGGGTTTGTAGCTAGTCCTGAAATTAGTCAAAAACAGGTGTTTCGAGTAAAAACGTCATAACTTCTTCATAATAGATCCAAATTCAGTAACACCAAATGTGTTGGTTAGAATAGAGACTGTAGTATTCTTTGTAACAGTTGAATATCTATTCAACAAATATGATGTGTGGGGCACTCTCTACAAGGTTGATCTTTAGAATAAGCCATAATTCAACAAGGTATGTCATTTTTGTTATAAATACTTTTTTGAGAGGTTCCAAGTAGTGACACCTGCAGGAATTGTATAAAACACACTGAAGAACATTGTGTATCAATTTCAGATCTTTATTCATTACAGGTACAAAGTTATGATTATTTCAAGTTAGGGTTGTTGACTAATCCAAAACTAGCCATCTGAGACTAAAGAAAAGTTTGATGTAAATGCTAGTATCTTGTTGTTTAAAGTTAAAAAAGGTTTGCAGGTATGTGATCATATAAACCAAGTCTATTACAGATTTATAAATCATATTTGAATGATGAAATTGTTGAGGGATTTTGGTTGAGGTACCAGTTTGGTACATGGTTGAGACAAGTAGTTGATGAGTTGGCACATACATGAGGTGTATAGTTGATGATGTTGGTACATATTGATGAGTCATAGTTGATGAGTAGTTGACACATGATTGGTACATACTTGGTACATGGTGGGTTTCACTTATTTATGGTACAGGTTGATTGCATATTGTTTGGTACAGGTTGGTGCATGGTTAATGCACTTGTTTATGGTACAGGTTGAGATACATGTTGATGCATGGTTGATGCATGGATCAAGTTTATTGGTACAGGTTTACAGCGATATATCTCACAGTGACAGTGTGACATTGGTTCCATCATTCTACTTCTACTTCAGGGCTGTTGGACGGGGCAAGGACAGGTGGTTGTAGCCACCTTCCGGTTGTAGTCGGATAACATAGGGGGTTGTAGCCTCCTTCTGGTTATAGCCAGAGAATTGGGGAGTTGGAATTTCCCTCAGGTTGTAACCTCCTTCCAGTTGCAAGTGGAAAACAAAGGAAGTCGGTGCTTCCAATGAATGTAATTCTTCAAGACATATAAAAAAAAACATTTTGTGGTTTTCTCCCGATTTGGGTTTCCATGTAAAACACTGGTGTACTGTGTATGTGTGTAATTATTCATTTCTTATTTCTCATTATTGGATAATAATTCTAAATTGATATAACACTTTGATTATTTGAAGAAAAATGATTATAATTACACTATTATTGATTCACCCCCCCTCTCAGTAATCCAACAATTGGTATCAGAGCAGGTTTCTTCAGAAATCAGTTTAAACACTGAAAGGTAGATCATGGAGAGTACCAACTTGTATAAAAATGGAATACCACAGTTTGATATATAGAAGTATGTTTTTTGGAGCATAAGGATGAAGACATACATACATGCACAGGGATTTAAAGTTTGGCAATCAATTGTAGATGGATACAAAGCACCAGCAGTTCCACCAACAAATGACAAAGCAGTGAAACTCAGTGAGAATAATTCCAAAGCCAAAAATTCACTTTTGACTGGTCTCAGTGATACAGTATTCACCAAAGTTGCACAATGTAAATCCATTAAAGAGATTTTGGACAAGCTTCGAAATATTTTTGAAGGAGATACAACAGTCAAAGCAACAAAGCTTCAAACTTACAGAGGTCAGTTCGAACAATTAAAAATGAAGGAAGATGAGAATATTGCAGCCTACTTCTTACGATTCGATGAAACAATGAATGCAATCATAGGATTGGGAGAAGAAATCGAAGAATCTCTAATTGTTCAAAATGTACTAAGATCTCTTCCTATGAGATTTAACCCTAAGATATCATCACTAGAAGAAAGATCGGATCTAAACTCAATAAGCATGGACAAACTACATGGAATCTTCACAGCATATGAAATGAGAACTAAACAGGAAAATCCAAATGTAAAATAAGCAGCCTTCAAAGCATCCAAAAGATCAAAGAAAAATAAAAAGGAACAAGAAGAATATAGCAGCAGCAACGATGCCTCGGAAGATGATGAAGAAGTGGCCAACTTCGTCAAAATACTGAACAAGGGAACCGACGGTAGGTATAGAGGTCAGCTTCCTTTAATTTGTTTTAATTGTGATGGTATTGGTCATTTTGCTAAGAAATGTCCTCATACGAAAAAGAGAAATGATGAAGGTTACTCAAAAGGCAAACACACATATAAAGGAAAAAAAACTACAAAGAAAGTTTTCAAGAAAAACTTATGCACCAAAGAAGACATCTCATCATCAGATGAAGATGAAGTCAGTGACAGTGAGACAACAAGAGTTCTATTCATGGCAGTAAAAGACTCTAACAAAGAAGACTCTGAATAAGAATATGAAGAAGCTGAAGAAGAATATGAAAAAGTTGAAGAAGAAATTNAGTAGTTGATGAGTTGGCACATACATGAGGTGTATAGTTGATGATGTTGGTACATATTGATGAGTCATAGTTGATGAGTAGTTGACACATGATTGGTACATACTTGGTACATGGTGGGTTTCACTTATTTATGGTACAGGTTGATTGCATATTGTTTGGTACAGGTTGGTGCATGGTTAATGCACTTGTTTATGGTACAGGTTGAGATACATGTTGATGCATGGTTGATGCATGGATCAAGTTTATTGGTACAGGTTTACAGCGATATATCTCACAGTGACAGTGTGACATTGGTTCCATCATTCTACTTCTACTTCAGGGCTGTTGGACGGGGCAAGGACAGGTGGTTGTAGCCACCTTCCGGTTGTAGTCGGATAACATAGGGGGTTGTAGCCTCCTTCTGGTTATAGCCAGAGAATTGGGGAGTTGGAATTTCCCTCAGGTTGTAACCTCCTTCCAGTTGCAAGTGGAAAACAAAGGAAGTCGGTGCTTCCAATGAATGTAATTCTTCAAGACATATAAAAAAAAACATTTTGTGGTTTTCTCCCGATTTGGGTTTCCATGTAAAACACTGGTGTACTTTGTATGTGTGTGATTATTCATTTCTTATTGCTCATTATTGGATAATAATTCTAAATTGATATAACACTTTGATTATTTGAAGAAAAATGATTATAATTACACTATTATTGATTCACCCCCCCTCTCAGTAATCCAACAGTTGGTATCAGAGCAGGTTCCTTCAGAAATCAGTTTAAACACTAAAAGGTAGATCATGGAGAGTACCAACTTGTATAAAAATGGAATACCACAGTTTGATAGATAGAAGTATGTTTTTTGGAGCATAAGGATGAAGACATACATACATGCACAGGGATTTAAAGTTTGGCAATCAATTGTAGATGGATACAAAGCACCAACAGTTCCACCAACAAATGACAAAGCAGTGAAACTCAGTGAGAATAATTCCAAAGCCAAAAATTCACTTTTGACTGGTCTCAGTGATACAGTATTCACCAAAGTTGCACAATGTAAATCCATTAAAGAGATTTTGGACAAGCTTCGAAATATTTTTGAAGGAGATACAACAGTCAAAGCAACAAAGCTTCAAACTTACAGAGGTCAGTTCGAACAATTAAAAATGAAGGAAGATGAGAATATTGCAGCCTACTTCTTACGATTCGATGAAACAATGAATGCAATCATAGGATTGGGAGAAGAAATCGAAGAATCTCTAATTGTTCAAAATGTACTAAGATCTCTTCCTATGAGATTTAACCCTAAGATATCATCACTAGAAGAAAGATCGGATCTAAACTCAATAAGCATGGACAAACTACATGGAATCTTCACAGCATATGAAATGAGAACTAAACAGGAAAATCCAAATGTAAAATAAGCAGCCTTCAAAGCATCCAAAAGATCAAAGAAAAATAAAAAGGAACAAGAAGAATATAGCAGCAGCAACGATGCCTCGGAAGATGATGAAGAAGTGGCCAACTTCGTCAAAATACTGAACAAGGGAACCGACGGTAGGTATAGAGGTCAGCTTCCTTTAATTTGTTTTAATTGTGATGGTATTGGTCATTTTGCTAAGAAATGTCCTCATACGAAAAAGAGAAATGATGAAGGTTACTCAAAAGGCAAACACACATATAAAGGAAAAAAAACTACAAAGAAAGTTTTCAAGAAAAACTTATGCACCAAAGAAGACATCTCATCATCAGATGAAGATGAAGTCAGTGACAGTGAGACAACAAGAGTTCTATTCATGGCAGTAAAAGACTCTAACAAAGAAGACTCTGAATAAGAATATGAAGAAGCTGAAGAAGAATATGAAAAAGTTGAAGAAGAAATTRAAGAAGCGGAAGTTGACTATCAAGAAGAAATAATATGTGCCATAGAAGTTATYAGAAGAGAAAAGAAGAAAAACAACAAACTACAAGCAGAACTAGACAAGAAAAATGATACTCGAGAACTAGAACAAATGATCACAAAATTGAAGGTTCAAATAGAAGAAGATAAAAGAATTGATGAAGCACTCAAAGAAAAKCTAGAAGAAAAGGACATGATCATTGGAAACTTGRAAGTAGAGATTGTCGCACTAAGAAAGGATATTGAAAAGAAAAATATGAAGAATAGCTCAAAAGTTCTCGATGACATTATTAGTAGCCAAAATTCTCATCTTGACAAGTCCGGACTTGGATACAATCAGACAAAAAAGGGATCAAGCTCCAAAACAACAAAGCAAGAAACATATTCAAAAAATTTATGCAGAAACAATCAAAGGGGATAGGAAGATATACAAGGAAGATTACGGGACACTCCTCCACCAAGAAGATTCAGATTTCAGAATCAACAATAGACAGACAGGCCTCAAGAATAAGGTGTCATAACAACACCTCATTTCAGAAAATCTTCAACTCCCTGGTATCAAACTATATTTTTTGGTTTATTTTATGCATGTAATAATTTTGGACATAAAGGTGTGAATTGTAGAGCTAACAACAGGAACAATAACAACTTTGAGAGTCATACACAATGGGTTATTCAAGAAGACCTAGTGAAACACAGAGAAGAAGTTACAACATGTTTGAATATTTGAGAACTGAAGTGGAATGTTACAAATGTAACAATTTTGGACACGTGGTCAAATATTGCAGAATGCCAATGCTTCCTAAAGAACCTCAATAGAATAACAATAGTCAAAGAGAGGAACCTCAGAAAATGACATGGATAAGAAAGCAAGATCAATATAGAAATGAAGAAATGCACAATTGCTTTAACAACCAAGCAGAAGAAACATGGTTGGTATGTTGACAGTGGATGTTCAAAACACATGACATGTGATAGAGACAAGTTTCTTACATTATGAAAGGAAAGAGATGGATCAGTCTCCTTCGGAAATGATGATTCAACCAAAATCATTGGAAAATGCACAGTCTGAATTGATAACAAGAATGAAAAGGCAGAAAATGTTCTACTAGTAGAAGATATGAAACATATTCTTCTAAGTGCGAGTCAAATGTGTGACCAAGGTCATAAAGTTACTTTCGATTCACAAAAGTGTGAGATAAGAAAAGAAGGTTCAAGGAAATTGGTCGCTACAACTGCAAGAACTTCAAACAACATATATGTGTTAAGTGAAATTGGAAATAAAAAGTGTTGTTTAGGAAAGGAAGATGAAAGTTGGCTATGGCACAGAAGAATGGGGCACATACATTTTGATAACCTTGTCAAAGTTAGCAAAAGAGAAGCAATCAGAGAAATGCCCCAGATCATGAAATCAACCAACACTTTATGCAAACATTGTCAACAAGGAAAGAAAACAAAGACTCGGTTTAAATCAAAGGAATATTCTGTTGGAAATATGGCTATAGCAGAGATGACACAGACGGTCAAGGTTNAAGTAGAGATTGTCGCACTAAGAAAGGATATTGAAAAGAAAAATATGAAGAATAGCTCAAAAGTTCTCGATGACATTATTAGTAGCCAAAATTCTCATCTTGACAAGTCCGGACTTGGATACAATCAGACAAAAAAGGGATCAAGCTCCAAAACAACAAAGCAAGAAACATATTCAAAAAATTTATGCAGAAACAATCAAAGGGGATAGGAAGATATACAAGGAAGATTACGGGACACTCCTCCACCAAGAAGATTCAGATTTCAGAATCAACAATAGACAGACAGGCCTCAAGAATAAGGTGTCATAACAACACCTCATTTCAGAAAATCTTCAACTCCCTGGTATCAAACTATATTTTTTGGTTTATTTTATGCATGTAATAATTTTGGACATAAAGGTGTGAATTGTAGAGCTAACAACAGGAACAATAACAACTTTGAGAGTCATACACAATGGGTTATTCAAGAAGACCTAGTGAAACACAGAGAAGAAGTTACAACATGTTTGAATATTTGAGAACTGAAGTGGAATGTTACAAATGTAACAATTTTGGACACGTGGTCAAATATTGCAGAATGCCAATGCTTCCTAAAGAACCTCAATAGAATAACAATAGTCAAAGAGAGGAACCTCAGAAAATGACATGGATAAGAAAGCAAGATCAATATAGAAATGAAGAAATGCACAATTGCTCTAACAACCAAGCAGAAGAAACATGGTTGGTATGTTGACAGTGGATGTTCAAAACACATGACAGGTGATAGAGACAAGTTTCTTACATTATGAAAGGAAAGAGATGGATCAGTCTCCTTCGGAAATGATGATTCAACCAAAATCATTGGAAAATGCACAGTCTGAATTGATAACAAGAATGAAAAGGCAGAAAATGTTCTACTAGTAGAAGATATGAAACATATTCTTCTAAGTGCGAGTCAAATGTGTGACCAAGGTCATAAAGTTACTTTCGATTCACAAAAGTGTGAGATAAGAAAAGAAGGTTCAAGGAAATTGGTCGCTACAACTGCAAGAACTTCAAACAACATATATGTGTTAAGTGAAATTGGAAATAAAAAGTGTTGTTTAGGAAAGGAAGATGAAAGTTGGCTATGGCACAGAAGAATGGGGCACATACATTTTGATAACCTTGTCAAAGTTAGCAAAAGAGAAGCAATCAGAGAAATGCCCCAGATCATGAAATCAACCAACACTTTATGCAAACATTGTCAACAAGGAAAGAAAACAAAGACTCGGTTTAAATCAAAGGAATATTCTGTTGGAAATATGGCTATAGCAGAGATGACACAGACGGTCAAGGTTGTCATTGATGGCAATTGGTTGGTTAAGGAGCACGCACAAGAGATGCTGGAACACGGATGCTGAAACACAGATGCTGGAACACAGATGCTGAAACACAGATGTTGGAACACAAATTCTGGAACACAAATGCTGAATCACAGATGCTGAAACACAGATGCTGGAACACAGATGCTGGAACACAAATGCTGAATCACAGATGCTGGAACACAGATGCTGGAACACAGATGTTGAAACACAGATGCTGGAACACAGATGCTGGAACACAGATGCTGAAACACAAATGCTGGAACACAGGACTGGAACAGTTGTTGAAACACAGTGTTGATACATATGATGAAACACAACGCTGGGCTGAAACACAGTGTTGATACATATGATGAAACACAATGCTGGGCTGAAATACAGTACTGGGAACTATGTTGAAACAACACTGGATCTTTGCTGATAAAAACACACGCCTTAGCCACGGCCATAACTAGCAGCAGAAGTCACCAATCATTTTTTCTTTAAGAAACATCTCGAATGGTGCCATTCACAACGCGATTGGTGTCTCCAGCATCAAATGGCTATAATGCACAATCAATGGAGCTTGATATCGCTAAATCTAGAGTTTTGCGGGGGTCCTTCATCTGCGTTGACAAGTCTGGAAGTTTTTGTCAGTTGGGTTTATCGAATTACTCTGGACGGTGGAAGGACTTTCAGTCTAAGATTAGACTGGCAGTCAAGACAGGAGGAACAAAGCATTGCATGATGTGGCATGCGTAGAGGAGGCATGCAAAGAACCAGTTCAGAAAATCAGGGAGAATGTTGGCATACGAAAAGCAGAAGAAAGAATGAAAGAAAGGGAAACTGCAGTTGGATTTGAGAAAAGCGGAAGGACTTTCAGTCTAAAATTAGACTGGCAGGTAAGCAAGGAGTAACACAGTGTTGCATGATGTGGCATGTGTAGAGGAGACATGCAAAGAGCCAGTTTAGAAAATCAGGGAGAATGCTGGCATGCGAAAAGCAGAAGAAAGAATGAAAGAAAGGGAAACTGCAGTNGTGATAGAGACAAGTTTCTTACATTATGAAAGGAAAGAGATGGATCAGTCTCCTTCGGAAATGATGATTCAACCAAAATCATTGGAAAATGCACAGTCTGAATTGATAACAAGAATGAAAAGGCAGAAAATGTTCTACTAGTAGAAGATATGAAACATATTCTTCTAAGTGCGAGTCAAATGTGTGACCAAGGTCATAAAGTTACTTTCGATTCACAAAAGTGTGAGATAAGAAAAGAAGGTTCAAGGAAATTGGTCGCTACAACTGCAAGAACTTCAAACAACATATATGTGTTAAGTGAAATTGGAAATAAAAAGTGTTGTTTAGGAAAGGAAGATGAAAGTTGGCTATGGCACAGAAGAATGGGGCACATACATTTTGATAACCTTGTCAAAGTTAGCAAAAGAGAAGCAATCAGAGAAATGCCCCAGATCATGAAATCAACCAACACTTTATGCAAACATTGTCAACAAGGAAAGAAAACAAAGACTCGGTTTAAATCAAAGGAATATTCTGTTGGAAATATGGCTATAGCAGAGATGACACAGACGGTCAAGGTTTTCATTGATGGAAATTGGTTGGTTAAGGAGCACGCACAAGAGATGCTGGAACACGGATGCTGAAACACAGATGCTGGAACACAGATGCTGAAACACAGATGCTGGAACACAAATGTTGGAACACAAATGTTGAATCACAGATGTTGAAACACAGATGCTGGAACACAGATGCTGGAACACAAATGCTGAATCACAGATGCTGGAACACAGATGCTGGAACACAGATGCTGAAACACAGAAGTTGAATCACAGATGTTGGAACACAAATGTTGGAACACAAATGTTGAATCACAGATGCTGGAACACAGATGATGGAACACAGATGCTGAAACACAAATGCTGGAACACAGGACTGGAACAGTTGTTGAAACACAGTGTTGATACATATGATGAAACACAACGCTGGGTTGAAACACAGTGTTGATACATATGATGAAACACAACGCTGGGCTGAAACACAGTGCTGGGAACTATGTTGAAACAACACTGGATCTTTGCTGATAAAAACGCACGCCTTAGCCACGACCATGACTAGCAGCAGAAGTCACCAATCATTTTTTCTTTAAGAAACAGCTCGAATGGTGCCATTCACAACGCGATTGGTGTCGCCAGCATCAAATGGATATAATGCACAATCAATGGAGCTTGATATCGCTAAATCTAGAGTTTTGCGAGGGTCCTTCATCTGCGTTGACAAGTCTGGAAGTTTTTGTCAGTTGGGTTTCTCTAATCACTCTGGACGGTGGAAGGACTTTCAGTCTAAGATTAGACTGGCAGTCAAGACAGAAGGAACAAAGCATTGCATGATGTGGCATGCGTAGAGGAGGCATGCAAAGAACCAGTTCAGAAAATCAGGGAGAATGCTGGCATACGAAAAGCAGAAGAACGAATGAAAGAAAGGGAAACTGCAGTTAGATTTGAGAAAAGCGGAAGGACTTTCAGTCTAAAATTAGACTGGCAGGTAAGCAAGGAGTAACACAATGTTGCATGATGTGGCATGTGTAGAGGAGACATGCAAAGAGCCAGTTTAGAAAATCAGGGAGAATGCTGGCATGCGAAAAGCAGAAGAAAGAATGAAAGAAAGGGAAACTGCAGTTGGAGTTGAGAAACGCAAGGAAAACCTCTGCATGTGGTGAATCTATATAATGTGTTGGAACAGAGATGAACTGTTGTTGTTAAAGTGAGAACGAGGGAGAGCTCTGGAGGTGACAAAAAGAGGAGGAGAATCTGCGTCACAGGAGAAGAAGCTGAGAATGGACTGCAGAGGACAGTGAGGCAGAGCAGCAGATCAGAAACAGTGAAGAATGCAGAGTAGATCAGCAGAAAGGGTAACCAAGCTATATCAGAATAAACCAGTTGATATGA
>JZKD02S0743854.1:0-14911 GCA_000966675.3 Picea glauca
GATTTCTAGTTGAGGCCTAAGCAGAGGGTGTTTGTTTAAAATTATCTTTAGGAGTTAATTCTTCAACCAGAACCTTAGTATTGACTTGGGAAACTTTGGGTTGGTAATTTTTACTTGCCGATGCAGCAGTCGACTTAATGTATCCTTTTGGTTTTAACTACCTTTCGGGATCAGATATAGGTGTGGTCTATTGATTGTTTAGGTTCTTTCTAGTATTCTTTTGACCAAATGCCAATTTATCTATGGTGGAGTCTCCAAGTGAAAGATAAAAATAGCCTTAATATAGTATTCAATCTTTGTTCACTATCAAAGATAGAATCTTAACTTGTAGTTTTCCCAGGGAAAAATAAGTTTGTTTCTTCATTCCTCAGCAGTGGTGCCAAAAATATGTTGGTCCTGAGATTAAACTTAAGGCTCAAAGAATAATGTAATACACCAGGAAAGTTTAAGAGAGTGTGTTTTTTTAAATTTCTTTTTCCACCTTAGTTATATGAGAAAAATTCCTTAAATGAAATTAACAGTTCGATAACACAAAGGCCATATTTCGTGTTTGATTCAAAGATGTAATATTGAATGGTATGAGAGAAAGATACAAAACTATAAAACAAACCAAGGAATCAATTTCTAAAGAGTCTCACCTTGTTGCAGTAGAAGAAAATAGATAGTCTAACCTTGAATACAGCATAAAATACAGTAACTCACACAACAAGCAGGTCTTGATTTACTCACAGTAAATCGAGAGGAAAAGTTGCTTACTTAATAAATTATTGATACAATAAGATTATAGTAGTTTTTTTACTAAATTGAAATCAAACATTTATCAAGGAATACATAAATAAATGCAGAGAATTGAAAAACAAAAGAAACACATAACCCAGCTTGAACAAAACTTGGAATCTTTGTATGCACTTGTATTAATACTCTATAAGGAGATTTTTCTCTATTACAATTGGAAAGAAGAATCCCTCAATATGTCTTCAATCTATGCCTTTACACTAAATTGCCACAACCCCAAACGGTTGGACTTACCATAATTTAAAAATAGTAAATATTTTTGAATAAGATTACAACATGTAAAAAATAAAAAATTCCATTAGCCTTCTCCTATGTCTCTTCATCTGCTGGTAGATACGTTTCTTATCATCATCCTTTAGCCTGGAGACAATTGGCATCCAATATTCACCTATATGAGTAGTATGTGCATGTTTTCTTACTTGTTTCTAGATGTGCTTTCTTTCCCATATTTGACACATTGGATGCATCTACTCACTAACTTTACCACCAACCCAAAAGGTTCAGTTGCTTCATTTGCTTCAAACATGTATAGCTTCCTTTCTACCTGAGGAAAAATTTCTTGTATCATTTTATCTCCTAAAGATGTGACATGTAATTGTAAGCTTGGGTTTACTATCCATTTATTTATTTGGAGAAGATCAATTTGATTCATTTTCTGGATGGTCATCAGGGCTTCTTCCTTGCTAGTCCTGGAATTATATTGGTTCTTTGCTATGTCAATTTGTCCTAGGGATTCAGAGATAGTATTTACTTCAACATGAAGTATCCCTTTTTCTAGTGAATATAATGCTTCTAGACAATCTTCGTTTACCTCTCTGGCCAGTCTTTTTCTTTCAACCAAATTTGTTTTTGAGGCCTTCAAAATTATGTTGCCTCTAGTTTTCTCAAAAAGAGATAGTCGAGGAACCTCTTATATATCATATTTTGGTATTAGTAATATAGCCTCTTGAAACTTAGCCTAATATGAACAAGATTCTCTTTATTTAATGTAGATGTTTTTTAGGGAAATATCTACTAATTGGTAGCAATTCTGGATGGCTTCCACTTTTGTAAATAGATCTTGTTGGGATGATTCTAGATTTTCATGTACTTCCAGTGCTTGATCCTGAAAATCTTCCATATCTACTATTTTACCTTGAGTCAAGTCTATATTGGCTTGTAATTGCTTGATTAATTCTTCCTGTTGAGGTAACCAATCCTCTATTGGCCTATGAATTCTGATAGAGCTTATCAAGGTTAGGTTTCAGCTATTGGATTTGTTGTCTGTCATAATCTCTCACTTGTTCAAACTATTTGTTCATATTATTTCTCACATATTGTTCCATAGTCATTATTTGGTCTTGCAACTTCCCTACCAATAGGTTTCTCTATTTTATCTACTCAGATAGATTTTCTACTGAACATTGATTAGTCGTGGTAAAGGAACCTAATGAACCTATCATTTCCTTAGTGAATTCTAAATCATCTAGGCCCTATCCATCATACATCATTCTTTGCATTTTAACTCTTGCACCATCCTTCTGATGAATTTCTCATTTAACAATGACCCTCCTCTTCTCGCTGAAAAATAAGTATGAAGGAGGCATTTCGACTGAAATCGAGGTAAGGTCATCTATAAAGATGACTTCAGAACTGGGGTTTTTGCGAATTGACTGCAAAGGTGTCAATGAAATAATGGGGCTACCTATCTCTATGTCCATTTGTTTCTTTGTTTTATCGGTAACGGTTTTGTATGGTGTAGAAGGAGACGTATCCTGCCCCTTTTTTAGAAAATATTCAAGATGAGATTTTTATTGAGTACCTAGTGGATTTGATAATGAAGTCTCCATTTTATGCATTAAAACTTTGGCGTTCTTCAGATTCTCCTCAGTATCCTATTTTTCAAAACTTCCTTCCTCATAACCTGGAGGTATAGTTTCCTGTGTAGACGAAGTATCTACCGACCCTCCCTGTAGCACTTTTGGCAAGCTATTCCTTCTATGATTTTGAAAACTATAGAAACTAGCTTGTTGATCTAGAGATAGAGTTTGGACTCTATTCAATAATTCCTCATATGACTTGGTTCCTCTAAATATTTCATCCTGTGGGGAATTCTCATGTATATAATTCTTCAAGTTGTACTGATCCAAGTGGTTTTCCACGATTTTGAGTGAATCATGCCTTTTGAACTCGATGCCAGCCAACTTGACATCCTGTAGAGATGTGGCCTCTACTTTAGAATGACTGAAATATAACAAGGAAAACATACCAACCTGAAGAGGGAAGGTTGGCCATACCTTCTTCTGTGTCGCTTTCAATTCCTTGTTGATACCCCCTGTCATGGTTTGATACGCCACTTCTCAACATACTAGCCAATCTGGTAAAAATTTCAGGAGATCATGGGGAGGGATCGAGCACCCAAAAACCCTAATGTATAAAAAAATTTCTTCGATGTACCAGTCTGTTATTTTTCTTAGGTTTTCCCTGATTTTGTTTCAAACTCTAGGAGGTGGGAAACCATATAGAGCGATATGAATAGGCACCACCACATAATGGCAGATTTCATAGAAGAAATATCTGGCTTTGTCTTCCCATAGATTGGAGTGATAGAAATGGATAGGTTCGGTGCTGGTCTGGGTCCAGATTCATCTCATTAGAGGGAAAGGAGTCATAAATCAAATAACATACATGATGTATGAAGCAATATAGAAAGGGGCATGTTTCCCTTTAGACTTTTCCAATTGGTACTCTGTGATTTCCTTAGTTAGGTTTTCTGATAACATCTTGTCCTAGCTGAAAGAGTATCCCTCGGACACTTCGTGCATAATTGGCACCCATGCCAATGTGAAGTGGGTGGAGCTATTATTTATGAATAGACTACATAGCATCATATCCACATAAATCATATGGGATTCTAATGAAGTTGTGGCATAAATGTCGTGAGTGTCAACTCTAAATTTTTCTGGGTGCCCCCACTAGTCCTTGATTAAATCACAGTAGGTTTTATCATATTGCTTACATTCCTATTTCTTGAACTCCAACATAAATGTAGCGTTGTCATTATATTTAAAAATGGGGGATAGTTTATACATTACTTGTATGTTTTTAGGTCAAAAGGAACCAACAAAAACCTTCTGCAAGTTGTAAATGCTCCTGGTTGAAATGTCGACGTTTTCCATGACCCATCCTATCATGTCATTATACAGAATGAGTCTGGGTCATGCTGCTATTTTTTGTATCCTTGACTGAGCTATATCCCTGAGTTTAGTCGCATGAGTTTCGGTCAATTTGTCACCTAAATCCTTTAGGCAATTTATAATCTCATGCTCTAGAATATCGAACACCTGTGTCCAATATTTCACTGTGTCTATGGATATCAGTGAAGTATCTGACAATTTTTTTTATTTGGATTTGCAGTTTCTCCATCTTCTTTATCCATCTTCTGTGGTGCCATGATATTGATGAAATCAGGTCGGGTTTACCTGTTACAAGGAAATAGGTGAGCTTCTCAGTCAACTAAAACTTTATATTCTGTGAGAATAAAAGTGGAATTCAAAATCAAGCATTCATATTCACCTCGGGCATATTGATTTGAGAATACCTTTACTGATGATAAATTTATTTACCTTAATGACCAAATCTAATTGGATATCTGCAATCTATATTAAAATCATTACCGTTGATTTTTTATTATTGCCATTAATATTGGTGGTTTGCGATCGAGAATTTTGGATTAAATAGGTTTGAATTTCCCCAAATCGTGAGTTCACGAAATATTGATTACAAGATAATATTTTTTAAAACATTAATTAATCGTTTTTTAACTTTAATTGTTTTCGAGTATTTGGACTTCAGGATTTTTAACAGTAGCTGGAGATAGAATCCCCAAAACTCGAAACTATGAAATGATTGATTATCAAATAATCATTTTTTAGATTTAATTAACCTCGTTTAAGTTTGAAGTGTTTCGGAAGTTCAGAATTCGGAGGTTTCGGATGTGATGGATGATAAGCATTCGATATTCTGAAGTGCAAAGTTATTAACTTTCTTTTTACCAAGATTAACTTAACTAGTTAAGATTTAATATTTCGGCATTTTGCCGCTTCGTGGATTTTCAATTTAGCTCATCATTATATTTTCGAATGGTCGTTACCCGTAGTGACATGTCAAGGGTGACATCATTTTAGATGATGTGTTGAGACAAGGGGGTTCCACATGTTACTTATATTCATATGAATCTTCAGAGGAAAATGTCAAAAATTGATGCCACATGTCAACCTATGGAAGATTTGAAAGATACACATGTACTATGCCTCATGTATTTTGAAAGTTTATGAAAGAGTGATAACAAATTCTTTCGGGTTTTGGGATTTTTAGGGTCAAGACTTGTCGAAATGCTCGAAACGTGAAACTTCGAAGAAAACTTTAGTGATTTGGTTACTTAATAATCAGACGGCTCCACAAATCTGAAGAGATTAGGATCGTCTGATCAATTTGAGGAACTCCATCAACGACGATTATCAAATGTGCCTTGTTATGATTTAATCAGAGATGTTTTTGGTTTAAAGCTCAAAGTTATAGGATTATAAATGTTCCAACACTCTCCTCGATCTTAATAGCCCTTTATCTGTGGCTTAACACCCGATTGGTCCATGATATCTATTTAAAGAGCATGGAGGGTCATTTTTCAATGATCGATTGTTGGATATTCTCTTGTAAAATCTCTTTGTAATGTTTTTCTTTTTCATTAATAAAATTCTCCAAGTGTCTGCCTTGGCTAGGGCCATGGATGTTTCCTCGTAGGGGGTTTACCATGTGAAAACATCGGTGTGTTGATATTTGATTTGGTTATGTGAGTGGTTACTAAAGGTGCTTGTACTCTGTTGGAATACTTTTGTTATCGAACAAGAGGCACCGACCCTCCCAATTTTAAATTTGAAATATGATCCTATACGGATTTATGTTGTAAGGTTGAGTAAAGTCAAGCCATGCCTTTGTATAGGTAGTATATAGGGTCTCCATAATGATTGAATGTAAGAAGGTCTAGATCTTAGTCAGGTCTGGATATTCATTCATTGTAATGAGTCGTAGGGATAAGGTGTCTTAAATAAGACAGTGATGGAACTAAGGCGGTGGAGAGGATAAGCTCGAGGAGCCCTCTTGTAAAAATAATAACCAGGAGAGGTAGAGTAGAAGAGAGATATACCTAGTTGAGGTAGGAGATAGGAGTAGGAGAAGGATCTAAGACTCTATGGTAGTCCAATATCTATATACACATTTGTAGTTATGCGTATGATATCCATTTGTTTTATCTGCGTTCTATGAATGATGTCTATGTATGTTTATATATGTGATAGATGCTTGTGAGAGTTTTCATGTGCAGGAGAAAATAGAATTCTCTATCTTTGTGTTACTGAGAAGTTTTGGGTCCTTTAGGATCGTGTAAGGAGTGCACACCATAGTATAGAAACTCAGTGAGCTAATGCAAGGAGTGAACATATGGATTTTGTTGAGAGTTCAGAACAGAATGTTCTAAGAGGGCACACCAGAATATTCACAGACTTAGAAGGAGCCTTAGAGTTACTGAATACTCTAGATGAAAGACTGTAAAGAGTAGGCATAGCTAGAGTTACTGAAAACTATGTAAAATCTTCCAGAAGGGAATTTAGTAGGTGCCAAGAGTGCATAGATCTAACACCTTTCGAAGTTTCGGGGAAGTTGAAGAAATACAAAGTTTATGAATAGTCTGTAAGCTCAACAAGGAGGGAATTGAGAAGGTGCATAATATGCATTGGGTCAACAATTAGACAAGTGTTCAAAATGTATGAGGACTCAGAAAAGCATAGGGTGAGAGTAGGAAGTGAACTTGTTTCAAGTTCGAAATATCAGATGGAGGAGAAATAATAATCGTTGGATCGACTGCGAAGAGTACATTTGGACCGTTATATCAGAGTCAAGAATATATGTGAAGTGGGAAGAGAGGAGGAACAAGTCTGAGATGTTCATACTGAGTGCAAATGATCGACGTCCATTAGATCCAGCTAAAGTGCATGGACTCTAATCTCTTTAAGTTCACAGGAGAGTGGACTTGTCAAAGTCCCAAAGTCTCGAAGAGGGTAGGGACCGTCCATCATCCATAGGGATAGGTGGTGAAAGATCTAAAACTCTAGAGCAGAAGCACTCTGAGAGTTTGCAAACAAGGGGAGAGTGAGATCATCGAAGCTCTGAAGTTTAGAGTATATCTTGGTCATTGTTCGCCATGAGGTACATGTCAACAAATCTTAAGCTCTAGAGGAATAGCACTCTGAGAGATTTCAGTCATGGAGTGTGAAAAAATCCTGAATATTCGAAGAGTGGAGTAGATCGTGACCATCCATTACAAAGGACACATGGTGAGAGATATGAAAGTCTAGAGGTTTAACACTCTGGGAGGAATCAGGTGAATGAGGTTGAAGAATTCAGAAGTCAACATGGAGAAGAGTAAATCTATATCGTCCATTTGATTAGGACACGTGTCAGTGGATCCTCGTATTCAAAGGAAAATCACTCTAGAATATTTGAAGTGTGGTGCTTCAAAAATATCCAAAACCCATAGTTATATAGAAGATATCACCCATATATCAGTCTGAGACACGTTGTGGCAGATCTTGCATTCCAAATGAGGATACGTGGTAGCAGATCAGAGAGTCTGGGAGGTAGAAGCTATGAAAGATTTGCGAGGAGCAGAGTGCAAACTTTGCGAAGTCACGAAGGATAGAGTAGATCTGGACCGTTAGATCTAGAAGGACATGCGATGAAAATCCATGTACTTCGAGAAAAGAGAACTCTGGAGGAAATTGAGAGTGGTGAAGCCAAAAAATCCCAAATCACGAACTACCAGAGTAAATTGTGGCCATTGATTGAGAGGGACACATGTTAGCAGATCGTAGAGTTTGGAAGTTTATAATCCAGAGGAAAGGAAAGGAAGCGTGGAGAGTGGGGATTCACTCCAAATAAAAGTCACTCCGGAATAAAGTGAAGAGTGAAATCACAAGAACTCTTGAAGGCCGGAGTGTAGGATTTCATTAGATTCATCCATTAGAATAGGACGTGTGGTTGGAGATATGTCACTATGGAGGATTAATACTCTGGGAGAAATAACGTAGAGGAGCATTGACTAAAATTCACCTGGAGTAAAATCAAAGGGTAATTATAGTCGTCGATCAAGAAGAGCATGTGGTGCTTGATATGTAACTCTAGGTAAATGTTACTCTAGGGGAAAGGAGTGTTTGGATCACTCAGGACTCCTGAAGAATGAAGTCCTAGAGTAGATTGCAATCGTTGGGTGTAAAAGGAACGTGAGTTGTAGATCTAGTCTGAGGGTGTGTTCATGAACCCGAAGTTCTGAAGTGCACAGGAAAAAAGGTTTTAAGCCCACAGTTTTCACCAGGGTCATGTAGAGGACTCTACGGGTACTCACAAATTCCCAAAAAGGCGATTTCACACCCGAGAAGTAGGACTTTGACCTATGGAGAAGATAGAAGAGGTTTAGCACGAGCCTTTGAGTAGATATAGATCTTGAAATGGATCGATCCTAGACTAGGAAGTCATGCAGCCTCGAGGGAGAGTAGGGGATCTGCATCATCTTCATAGTATTTTTATGTTGCAAGAATTATCCCTTGAGAGTCTTCTTTAATCCTTTAAGCACCATTGCAATAGGCCATTCCACTCACCTCTTGAGGGAATAGGCATTGTTGTTCTTCACCATTTTTTGTATCTTCCATTATATGAAGAGCTCTCCATTAGGGAGCTAAAGATCCCTCCCAAAGAGGAAGAGGGGACTCATAAGTCCCTATTTTTCTCTACGGTGTTTTTCCTACTAATCTATTGATCCACTGGTAGCATTATGTTGGTCATTGTTTGATTTTCATGGTTCTAAGTTTCTCATGCTTTCTAACATTTATTTCTTAGTTGTTTTAGTTTATTTCTTTTTTTTGCATGTGTTTGGATGACTTAACCTACTCCCAAAATTCTGTCTTGTCTAGCATTCTCATATAGACATGCAAGTGTTGTTGTTTTGCTCACCCAAGTGAAAAAACCAACACAATAGATTGGCAACCATATTGGGGATCGGTATCAAATTCCTCCCTATTTGAGCTTAGAGATCGCTTCATTTTGATTTTTTTCTCTTGCATGTACCAAAACTGGCCTAGCCCAACATGCCAAAGTCAAAATTCAGAGCTAGGGAAGGAGTATTTCACCTTGAAATATTTGCCCCAATGCATGACAGGAAGTGCATGCATTTTCCTTCCCACAGACATGCACTTTGTGCACTATGAGAGAAAAAGGTCTCTTTACACTGTACATTGTACACCCTCTGCATGCCTGTCAGAATTGTAACCCATGCATCACTCCAATTTTTCCAAATTGTAAGGGTTTTTATGAATGTTTGAGGGACCCTAGCCTTCATATTTTTATTTTTATGCACTTTGTAAGGAAACTACACTACACTTAGAGTCATTTCCCATATGAAAGGTTAGATAAAATAGGCTCTTAGGGGGTAAAAAGAACCAATATTCTCCTCTTTTTCTTTGTTTCCACATGGATGGCTTATTTGGCTTGTAAAATTTTAAGTTGAGGTTATTTCTTTCATACATCAATAACTTAAATTGGGACTATAAGTTAACTTTGACCCTCAAGTATGATCTTCCCTCACACCCTAGTGTGATCTTGAGAATCAGAAAGGTGGTTAAATGGACATTTTGTCTCCTTTAACAAAATCTTTAGGAGAGGACAAAGCTCTCGTAGGGTTCCTCTTAGATTTTTGAAATAATCAAGTTTTGTAAGGGACCATACATGCCCACATGTTGCAAAATTAGGATAGTTTCTTAAAAATTCTTTCTTAGTTTACATCACGATCTAGGGAATTTTAAAGATCATAGTAATGGGCCCATACATGCCCACGTGATTTCAATCTAGGATAGTTTCAAATATTTCTTAGTGTAAACAACATTTAGGGAGTTTAAAGGATTTGTAAAGGACCCATATGTCCACATTGCTAGTTCGTTAGGGATTTAAATATTCTGCAAGGTTGCACCAAAGATACATTGCAAGCTAGGTAAAGAATATTTTTAAGGACCATAGGAAGTCCACATGTTTCAATATCACACTTAACTTATTAAAAACTTGGCACACTTTTTTCACTTGCTTGCACACAAAGTAACTCCTCACACACATAATTTCCATTTTGAATAGTGGAGGTTGAATTAGGTTTTCTCCAAAGTAATTATGAAATTTCCCACTACTTCTTTGGAAATTATCCACACCCATTTAATTCAAACAAGATTGGTTCACACCCCCAATCTCTCATCCCACCACATCTAAAATAAATTCTAGAAACACACTAAGCTTTCCTCCACAAGAGGTGCTAAAAGAAATCTTTTAGTGTAGGTAGGATCTCGGGGTTAGGAATCCAAATAACACCACGTTATTTGGTTCGCACATTTTCAAAAAATAGAAGTTGAGAAATAAGAAACTTTTAAATCCTCCAAGTCAAGTTTTCCTACACCATAAGGCAGGGAGATACCCGTGAAGGGTCGAAGGCTGAGGTATGGTTGTTCTGTGCATCCCTCCTTGAGTCACCCAACTCTTGGAATGGAATCCAGCCTGTGACCTATTTCTGAGGCCAAAAATATAAATGTCGCACTTTGAATGAGGTACCTAGTGACCAAAC
Organism: Picea glauca; assembly: GCA_000966675.3. Lineage (NCBI taxonomy): Eukaryota > Viridiplantae > Streptophyta > Pinopsida > Pinales > Pinaceae > Picea > Picea glauca. Next base: position 10,487 of record JZKD02S0743854.1, read on the forward strand.
ATAGGACATCTACCTAGGTGGAAATTATAGGTTGCAATCACACCTTGATCAGATTTTGTGTGGTTATTGGGAAATATCGCTAGCTCTTTCGGGATATGCACCCTATACCCCTCATTATAATTGATTTATTCAAACTTCACTAGTTCCTCTTCCAACAGCTTCAAACCCCACTATTGAGTGCTACTAGAAGTCCCAATGCTATTTGAGAGGAAGGATGATACGTCTTTAGGAAATGAACATTTGTTTTTATTTCTCCCCCCATGCTGACAAAATCCACCTATCCACATGCTTGTTTATTTAGAGTTGATTAATGTATAATGCTCATTTGATTACATGAAATTGTGAGTTACACTATCTTGTGAAGGTAAAAAATATACACAAGATCTTGTTCATTTATTTCTCTCTTGTCACCATTTTCACACATTCACTTTACTAGTTGAAAACCATAGGGGACCCACATAATCGCCATCGTTCCAAACACTTGTGGAATATCCCTCCTAATTTAGGAGGAGCCCCTATTATTGCCAATTCACCAGCTCAACCATCAAACACACCCATGTGTGCTACTATTTTTGGATCAGATTTACTTAGTTTCACTTTGCTTGGGTCTAATTCCCAAGGACATCCATCCACTAGTTCTCCTTCCTAAGGCGATGGGGGTCAAACTACTTTTCAAGGGAGAAATACAACCCCACCAAATCTCTCTTAAGGGATAGGTCCACTACCTACTCACATGATGGCTAGAAATAATCGTCCACCAAATATCCCTATGTCATACTTGGCATCCATTAACATTCTTGATTTAACCAAACTCACGAATGATCCCATTTTACATGATCCCACTTGGCCCAATATGCCTACAAAATTTCCTTCAGATATTCCAAAGTTTGAAGGAAAACTAGGAGACTATCCTACCAACCATGTTATGAACTTCCACTTATGGTGCTCTTCAAACAACATCATGGATGATTCCATTCACTTAAGTTTATTTCAATGAACTCTCATAGGTTCCTCAGCCAAATGGTATGTGGACAAAAGAACAAGGTCCCATGCAACCTTTGAATCATTGGCCAAATCCTTTTTGTCCTTTTTCCAACTACCAGTACGTCATGATATTGGATTAGAACTTCTCTCAAAGTTCAAACAAACTACTTCTATCCATATAGCCAATCACATCCATGAATGGTGTCAGTGTCATAGTTTGTGTAAATATGAAACCACCAAAGAACAATGTCTTGATTGGTTTCTCAAATCACTTGTCTCTGTTATCGCCAAATATGTGACCTCCACTTTTCCTCAGTCAAAAGAGGAACCCATCAACAAGAACCAACAATTTTACCTCATCTATGCTCAATAAGGTTACTAGTACATAGTGTTACCTGATGCACCCAACCCATACCATTTGGCCAGGAAAAACCTGGGATGTCCCACACTATGGATGGGTTGATTGGTTCCAGGATGCACCACAACTTGTTATCACATTTATTTGTAAAGGAGGGGTGTTTTCCTAAGAATTTGGCCTCTTGGCGAAATAATTAAATAAATCGGAAAAAAACCCACATTTTGGCTTATATCCTAAGTCAGAGGAGTGATTAGACATTTTTGGCGCGACATGATAAGGCACGTGCATATCTGGGCGGTCAATATCTAAGAACCCTAGATCAATGGTCGATGGCCATATTGGGGCCTCAACATGCACAGAAGATAAAAAAGGTAGGGCAGTCCAGGAAAAACAGTCGTGGTTTGTGAAGGTGCTACATGTCAGCCAAAGACACACATCGGGCCCAAAAGCAAGGAGGTTCCAAACCACTTTTCACATCCCTGATATTCTTCATGTGCACATAGTGTCCTATCCCAGGTCGACAAGTGGATGCCCCTCATCACTTCCACTCCCTCCATATGTCTTCCACTCACTATCCTTCTGGTACCTGTCCCTTTCTCATCTCCCGCCACCTGTGCCACCTCACTCCACATTGCCTCCATCCCATTACACCTCAGCTTCTACTTTCATGACCCCCACACTATTCTCAGTCTCCTTATCCATCCATAGATGTCCACCTGGCCATATCCCACCCACTACTCCATACTGAGTACGCCCATCACTATGTCGGCAACCACGTTTTCCATGAGGATTCTCTGTAAGCATCCAACTCAGATACAAATGATGAATGCTGAGGCTACCACATCTTATAGGGTCAGAGTGGACTTGAGCCATCTCTGATTCCAATGAAGCAATTATTAGGGTTGGTTGGTGGTGGTTGAATGTCATTTATACCATAAATGGAAATCCCAAGAGAGGATTGTCAGTTAGTTGACTCATCATCAGGTCCATTCTGAGGCTCGTTGTTTTATGGTAGAGGTTCACGTCTGGATAGAGACTACATGTGCAGTCTGTCAAAAAACATGCAGACGTAATGCCTTCAAAGCAGCTACTCAGATATGCTTATGTGATTTTTCTTTGAGTATAAATACTCATTTTTTGTATTTTGTAAGGGTCGATGGTTTAACTAAGTTCCCGATTGTAAAGTTTTAATGAAGCCTTTGGTTCTCTGGTTATGTACATGATTTTGAGAATTATTGTTTAATGAAAGTCAACTTCTTCCCATCTCTCCATAAACACTATGTTAAGATACTCGGAATTGGAGGATCTAGTCGAGGGTTATGATGTTTTCGTGATGTAGGTTTGATCACTGCAATATTTTTACTAATTTTAATAAGTTTCTCATGTTATCTTATCCCTTATCATACTAAGTATCTTGGGCATGGAGGATCCAATCAATATGTTATAGTAGAATTGTGATGTAGGTTTTATCATCGTGTTGTTGTACTTGTGTTGTTTAGACATATCTTAGTGTCTGAAGCTTTGAGTCCAAGAGGATCTCGTTCTTAAATATTTTCTTCCTTAGGTCATTGGAAGACTGGTTGTCCATAGTAGGCCCTTACATCTCCTCACCAGTTCTTCCCCCTACTCACCTTTTACTGCAACTTACTGACTGAATTTAGATCAATACCTCACTTGCCTTAGGCATACCAACCCAATTTTCTGAGTTAAAGAAATATAACCTTGATACTTTATCCATTATACCACCCTTTAAACTATTTATTGTGACATACAAACTGATGGGTATCAGGCTTATCTCTGACGCAATCCAAAGGTGACTTATAGTGATAACATTTCTAACACCATTTTCGGGGAGGAATTGAAGATTTTCCCTGGGATTGAACAACAAAACTTACTCATTATGAAGGTGCATCAGATCCCAGTACATCAATCTTTCCACTATGCACCTGGAGACTCGACTGTGGTGACTCCATTGATGTAGATCTATTGGTGACTCCATTGATTCAGGTGTGACTTCTAGAGGTAGACACACGAGGTCTACTCCATAACTACCTTTGGAAACACCTGAAGCTGACCTAGAGAAAATTATCAGAAAGGGAAAGTCCCCTTGAGAAGGAGCTTATGCTATTGAACCAAGTATTTCTAATGATTTTCATGGTCCTTATTTAGAAATTCCAATCTCTTCTTCTCATTCCCCTGTTATATATGTTGTTGGAGTTTCCCAAAAATTGAATTTTGGGAGTGTTCCTATTGAATTTTCCCCTCCTGGTCTGTGATTGGAGGGAGAAACCATTGTCACTCCTGTCTCTCCTAAAATTGTACCATGGTTTATACCTAGCGCCTCATAATATTTTCCTACCCCAGTCTTTACCACTCCTCCTCCTATTAGAGTTATTGATTTCAGAGAAAGGGAAACATATGTTCTCCCAAGCCCAATAACCTTTTCTCCAAATCCTATGATATTTCCTTTTCCCCTCAGAAGATCAGTTCCAGTCTCCCCTGTTCTAACACCTTCACCTCCTCATTCTCCTCCACATGTTATCCCTATGGAAGGTTCTAATCTCGAAACATAATGGATTCCATTGTGGCTGCAAGATATGCCCCTCTAGTCTTACCTCATCCTATGAATTCTCTCCCTACTAGAGATTACCTAAAATATATGCCTAAGTTCACTAGAGAGTAGGACATAACTGTTGAAGAGAACCTTTCTACCTTCTACATTTATGCAGAAAATCTAAATATTGAAAATGAAGATGTCTGGATGAGAGTCTTTGTCCAGAGCCTTGATGGTGAGTCTAGAAAGTGGTTTAGAGGTTTCACCCCAAGATCTGTTGCTAGGATTGAGGCTCTAGATGATGCCTTCTTCAGATAGTGGGGGGGATAAAAAATAATTTATGTATTAAATCATAGAGTTTGGGTCTCTGAAGAGAAAATAGGGAGAATCCATCTTTGACTTCTCCAAAAGGTTCAATAAAATGTACAATAATATCCCTGCTGAAATAAAGCCTACATAAGCCTCTGCCAAAATCACTTATGCTAGTGATTTTGACCCTGATTTATGCCTCCTTCTCAGAGAAATAAGA
>JZKD02S0743865.1:10986-36170 GCA_000966675.3 Picea glauca
ATTAAGCATCAAACTCTTAAATACTTTTCTACTATGTATTAATTTCAAAGCTCCATTTTATGTTCACTGTGGACTGTTAAAACACACATGATAAAATTCAACATATTTCATTGTGGACTATTCTTGGGCCTATGGGGACTGATAAAATTCAACATATTTCATTGTCGACTAACAAAATTCAACATATTTCATTGTCGACTAATAAAATTCAACAAAAAGTTGAACTCTTGGGCCTATCCTACTATGTATTAATTTAAATGCTTCCTTTTATGTTCACTGTGAACTGTTCAAAAACATAGATAAAATATGGTTGAAAATAGTCATAGAATGATATGGAATTTTTTATACATACCCTTTTTATAAATAAATAAAATTTTCAACCATATTTTATCTTTGTTTTTCAACCATATAAAGAAGGGTATGTATAAAAAATTGTTATGAAGGGTATGTATAAAAAACTCTACTCATTTTGTAGAATAGAATGATATGGAATTTATTTATAGTTTTGTAAGGATGATCAATTCTAAAATATAATTTTAATTGTAAGATTATTTAAATAAAATAAATATTTATGATAATAAAATAAATTGAACTAATTTCTTGACAATAGATTATGATATAAAGATATATTAACTAAAATAAATATTAATAATACGAGAAAATATGATTCTATTGACATATCATCTAATCATTTTGGAAGAATAAATTTATACTAAAAAAAATTATTTTTTATAGTTACTAATGACCATGTTGGTTACATAGATGCACTTAACTAATAAAAAAATTTAAAAGAAAGATAGGCATATGAGATCTACTAAATAAATGAAAAGAAAAAACTAGAGTGTGAAATAATACAAGAATTTGTTGTTATTTATCTATTTAAGAATATGCAAAGCCAATAATACAAGAATGTGTTGTTGTTTATATATTTAAGAATACACAAACTCAATAGATGGACAAGAAAAAAGTGAACTCCCAAACATACAAGATTGTATCATTGCATATCTATTTAAGAATATATGATAGTAGACACCACTTTTGTAACATCCCACTTTTGCGTGCACTGAACGAACTTATTCTTTGAGGACACTTGCTCGCAAGTGATCCAGATTATTATACTATTAAACATTTGATTTGGATTATGAGGCATCATGGGTTGATGACATGTTGTTTTGTTTCATTGACATAGACAGGTGCTATTGACTCGATTTTACTGAGTGTGCAGGATTTTGGACCTCGAGGATAGAGAGGCATTGATGGAACCCCTTGTACTCCAGACTGAGTTGGGGAGTGAACTATTGGGTTTTGATTGTTTTATATGTGATATTAGTGCATCTAATTAGATGATATGATTATGGATATATTTATGACATGATTCTTTGATGATGCAAGCTGATGATAGCTTGCCGACCAGACTCACATGTGGAGTACATGGGGGTCACGTAGGACTACCAAAAATTTTGAGGGAGAGGTGTGGACAACATCCCTGCCACAACCTACTAGCACTCTCGTCGTGGCTTGAACTATAGGTTAACGATTACCTAGTTCGAGAGGACCCACGATGTCATGAGGAAAGACTGTCATAGTCACTCATGATGATTCTAAGGGGCGTGTAATAAGTCAGGGGCCTTATTCCTTAGAGGCCCTTAGTCTCCCATAAGATCACCTGGCAAAGTATTGACTCCAGGGGTTTTTTATGTCTACCAAGTCATTCAAGAGGCAAGTGGCACCATTGGAGCATGTGGTGTGTCCTGAACGAAACGTCGCACAAGAAAAATGGAAAGAGGCGAGTGGCACCCTTGGAGCACGTAATGCATTTTGAAGGGCACGTCATGCAAGAGAAACAGAAAGAGGAAAGTGGCACCCTTGGATCACCTAGTGTGTCCTGAAGGGCACGTCACGTTGTTATTTAATAATTGGATGAACCTAGATGGATTTAGGATGACTAACATGTTAAGGAAGATTTAGGATGACTAACAATGGCGTTGGTCGGAATTTCTGAGCGAGTACAACTTCAAGATTACTTACATAAAAGGAATAGTGAACCGAGTGGTAGATGCATTGAGTCGGAGACCGTGCATCTTTTGGGTGTTTCCTCTTCAGACGAATCTATGTGAAAAGATTCTAACTTTACAACGTGACAATGAATGGTACAAAGAGGTCGAGGGTTTTATCGAACAAAACACAATTATTGTACCAAGATTTGAAAGATTTACGTTTGACAACGATGGATTGAGGTTTAAAAATTGGATTTACGTACCACCGAATGATGATTTGAAGATTTTGATCCTAAAGGAGGCTCATAGAGAAGTATACATGGCTCACTCAGGAGTCATGAAGATGAGGGCAGACCTTAAACCCTTATTCTTTGGGAATGGAATGAAGGAAGATATAGTCAACTATGTGGCTAGATGTCTAGAATGTCAATAGGCAAAGGCCGAACATAGACATCCAGTAGGATTACTACAGCCGCATGCTATTTCGGAATCGAAATGGGAGATTATTTCGATGTATTTTATTGTTGGATTGCCACTGACGGCAAGGAAACATGACTCGATATTCGTAGTAGTAGACACCTTGATGAAGAGTTCTCACTTTACTCCTATGTGTAGAATGTATCAGGCACTTGACATAGGTAGATTTTTCATCAGTGAAATTGTGAGGCTACATGGCATGCCTAAGAGGATTATATCCGATCAAGGATCGGTGTTTACTGGATGATTTTGGATGAGTTTCCAAGAGGCCTTGGGAACCCAATTTAACTTTGGTACTGCATATCACCTGGAGACATACGAGCAGACCGAATGAATAAACCAGACCTTGGAAGACATGTTGCGCATGTACGTGATGGACCAACAAAAGAGTTGGGAAGAATTCCTTCCACTGGTGGAATTCGCTTATAACAACAGTTACCAAAGCACCATTAAGATGGTGCCTTTTGAGTTTCTTTATGGGTGACCGTGTCGAACGCCTTTGAGTTGGGATCGGCTTGAGGATAGGGTCCTGGTGGGACCAGAAGAGATCCAAGAAATGAAAGAGAAAATGCAACCCATAAGACAAAGGATTAAAGAAATGCAGGATCGATAGAAGAGTTATGTCGATGTGCACCGTGTCAATCGTAGTTACGAGGTTGGTGATCGAGTCTTCTTGCAGGTTAAACTACATAAAAGTTTGATAAATTTTGGAAAGGGAGATAAAATCTCTCCTAGGTTTGTGGGACCTTTCGATATCGTGGAGAGAAAGGGGCCTGTGGACTATCAACTAGCCTTGCCTGATTTTTTGAGGCGTATGCATGATGTTTTTCACGTATCTGTTTTGAGACATTATATTAGTGATCCTACACATGTTATTGACATGATTTCCTTGCAAGTATCGAATGAGGGGGTGCTCAAGGCTGAGCTGAACAGTATCTTGGATCATCGAATTTGATAGCTATGACATTGAACAGTAGAGCAGGTCAAGGTCCAGTGGGATAGCTATAGTCTACACTCGACAACCTAGGAGGATGCATATGATATGCACTGGCAGTTTCCATTTTTGTTTGATAGATAGAATTATGATACTGTGATACACATTATTTCAACACTTATACTGTGAAACTTCGGGACAAAGTTTAGACCAAGAGGGGGTGTATATAACATCCCACTCTTGTGCGCATTGAGTGAACTTTTTCTTTGAGGAAACTTGCTCGCAAGTGATCCGGATTATTATACTATTAGAAATTTGATTTGGATTATGAGGTGTCATGGGTTGATGACATGTTGTTTTGCTGCATTGACATAGACAGGTGCCATTGACTCAGTTTTACTGAGTGTGCAGAATTTTGGACCTCGTGGAAACATAGGCATCATTGGAACCCCTTGGAATGTGGATCGAGTCGGGGAGTGAACTACTGTGGTTTGATTTTTTTATATGTGATGTTAGTGCATTTGATTATATGATATGATTATGGATATATTTTTGACATGATTTGTTGATGATGCAGGTTGATGATAGCTTTCCAACCAGACTCACATGTGGAATAGAGGGGACACGTAGGACTACCAGAGATGTTGAGGGAGAGGTGTGGACAACAGCCCTACCACAACAAACTAGCACTCCCTCAGTGGCTCAAACTGTAGGTTAACAATTACCTAGTTCGAGGGGCCCCACAATTCCATGAGGGAATACTATGATAGTCACTCACGATGATTCTAAGGGGCATGCAATAAGGCAAAGGCCTTATTCCTTAGAGGCCCTTAGTCTCCCACAAAATGACCAGGTGGAGTATTGACTCTAAGGGTTTTTTATGTCTACCAAGTCAGTCAAGAGGCGAGTGATGCATCCTAAATGGCACGTCGCGCAAGAAAAATGGAAAGAGTCGAGTGGCACCCTTGGAGCACGTAGTGTGTCCTGAAGGGCATGTCTCACAAGAGAAACATAAAGTGGTGAGTGGCACCCTTGGAGCACCTAGTGCACCTTGAAGGGAACATCGTGTTGTTATTTAATAATTAGATGAACCTAGATGGCTTTAGGATGACTAACGTGTTAAGGAATATTTAAAACTTTTCCTCTAATAAAATGTCGCCCAACCTAGGAAAATAAAGTCTAGGTCTAAATTTTACTGGTGGTAAAATTTCATCTACTTCTTTAAAATATATATATATATATATATATATATATATATATATATATAATGATAATCTTCTTTAATCTTGTGACAAGAAGGGGGGTAAGCAATTAAATTGATTATAAAAAAAATATACTTTTGGGATAAAACTTAAAAAGGGGAAATAATTGTTTTACTATATTATGCTAATTAAAAAAATTATTCATTAAAAGGAAAAAGGGAAAAAGGGTAAGTTTATGCACATGCATTTTTTGAGTTTAATTAGAAAGGGGAAAGAGGGAAATATAAAATAATTAGGAAACTAGGAAAAAACGGGAAAAATAAAAAGAAAGGGGAAACACTAGGAAAAAGCAGATAGTCCAACTTAGTAAGGTATCTACCATTTAATAACTTTCTAATTTAAACTCCACTAGTAAATTAATAAGGGGGAAAGTTATTAAAATTTGTAAGGGGATATGGTGACACTTAGGAGCGATTCTAGGAGTTCCTTTAGGTGAGTGAGGGAAATAGGGGTAATTAATTAATGAATGAATTTAATTTATGGAGGATTTAAGGGGATGGGTGACACATGTACGGGGAGGATTTTTATGAATTAAATTATTAAACATTAAATAAAATGGGATTTTGGGAAATTAAGGGACTTTGAAACTCTATATAATGGAGGGAGGAGAATGATGATGTATCTTTTCTGTTTGTGTAACATTACGCTGCAGAAATCTCTACTTGACTGACTTAGCTTATGGGAGTTGGGGTACCCATCTCGGTGAGGAGTGGTAGCTCGGCCTTGCAAGGTGAGCTGGGAGCTAGTTGATTCTTTGGTTAGTGTGTGTTGCCCCTTTGTAGCTCGGGGGGATAAGAGGAAAGTAGAGTACCCCTAGCGTTGGCTGGGAGGTATCGATGAAGTCTCATTAGTTAGCAAGCGAGAGTTACATGGAGCACGTGGGACATCGAATCAGAGTGGGAAATTGGGCAATGGTATGCTTCCTTTATTTCTACGTGGTAGATGGTTAGTATGATTTATGGTTTCAGTTCTGTTTTTCTAATCAAGTAAAGAATATGATAGTCGTAGCGTTCTAGTTGATGACTGAAATTTCCCCATAGCCTTAGCTTGATGTTGATTGATTTCCCATGGCCTACGGTCCCTGCATATCTTGATCGTCCTGAGGTTTATTGATTGCGATGATTGTAGTTTATTTTTTCCTCTGTCCCTACCTCATCAATCTGCGCCTGAGCAATCGACCAGGCGGCTGATCTACAGTCGTCGCTTCGACGTTAATAGACCTATGGATCTCAACACCCTACTTTTTTGTGTGTTGATGATGAGAGAAGGATGTTCCTGTCATCCATCTACCTCTATTTTTGTCTTTGGTTGATTTTTGTCTCGTGCCTTCTAGAAAGCACCTCTGCGTATGGATGTCTTGTGTCCTTGTTGGTTTATCTCTGCGCTTGATTCTTGTTCTTCGTGCCTTGAGGGATTAACCTTGAATTTAACTCTGCGTCTTTGTTGGATAAATCAACACTGTGTTTTTATTGATTGTTGGAAACTTAAATTTGCATTGTGATCCCCCCCGACACTTAACTCTGCATTTATTTTTATTGATGGAAATTATCCTCTGCGATTGATTTATTGTCTCTGTGCCTCATCTCTATGACTTATTGGCATACTATCGTCGTGTCTTCTGGTTTGGCTGTGTTTTATGTGTTGACAACCGTTTTATTTCTAGGCGTTTTTCCTAGCATGATACACAAAATTCCCTGCATAATGACTGACAAATGTAATGACCGACAATGTTCATTAAGAGACCCCAAAAATGGTATGCCCGCAATTTATATTTATTCCTTAACTGCATTTTCATAATTATTTTAACTATGATCCATTATATATTGACGACAATGAGGATTGTGATCTACATATTATTTTTTTTCATGTGCGACTTCATATATGACTGATTTTTATACATGTGTGACTTCATGAATGAACGAATATTTGAGGAGCAAGTTGATAGTTTAAACACAACGTTTTTTCTTATTTACTGTTGACGGTGAATAATAAATCCATTCTGGTGTGTGTGTACAACGTTTTCTTATTTATTGTTGACGGTGAATAATAAATCCGTTCTGGTGTGACTATACAATGTTTTTGCTTATTTATTTATGAGGGTGAATATATTTCTGTCTAGTGCGTTGTTGGCACAATGATTTTCTTTTAAATGATGACGGCAATGCAATGTCCATTCTACTACATTTTTTCACTGTGATCTTCTTTTAAATGTTGATGGCAATGTAGTTTCCATTCTGGTGCATTTTGCCCAACGATTTTCCTTTTAAATGATGTCGACATGTGATTTCCTTCAAGTATGTTGTGCACAATGATTCTAGTATATTTTCACAATGTTTTTTCTTGTATCTTAATGACAGCAATGTAAATCCCCTACTGGTGCATTTCGTACAATGATTCCACCTATATCCTTGAAGGCATGTTAGATTAGTTGTCTGCATTGTTGTTTAATGACCACAAGTTGCCTTTTAATGATGATTTTGTTTGTTGTTGAATGGCCATTGTTTTCCTTAATGTTGATTGCGTCTTTATATATTCTTGTTTATTAAATTTGCTGAAGGTGTTTTTCCAGTGTGATGCTCCTTGAGGAAATCGAAATATCTATTTGAGCCTGTGTTTTTGTTGAGCCCGGTTAAGTGAAAATAAAAAAGGGGGGGTAATGAATGTGACTATGATTTGTAACCTTAACGCCTTACCTCTGTTGTGACACTATGATTTACTGAGAAACCATACCTTTGTTGGCTTGTACGATTGGCTATGATGCCCTTACCTTCTTTGTGTTTTCCCCATTCTGTTTTATTTGACCGTCAGTGCATATTTTGAGTAAGACATATCATATATTCAGTGGAATTTTATTTTAGATCACCTGGTGACTTTTCAACTACACTCATTCCAATTTATCTGACAACCATTGTGTAATTATAGCATAGTTTTACGGTCATGGTAATTCACAGTTACTTTACACAACAACTTCTCACCTTTTAGACAGCCAGATATGGGATTCTGCTTGAGTTTTACTTTTACTTTTGAGTTTTACTTTACCTGGCAGCAAATCTTATTTAATACATATGGAAGTAAATCTTATTAAGTGCAAATGGCAGTAATTCTCATTTAATACATAAGGCAGTAAATCTTATTAAATGCATATGGCAATAAATCTAATTATATGTATATGGATTTAGTTTCTCATTGAATGTATATGGCGTAATGGCATTGTCACTTTTTAGACGAGTCTTTTTCTTAATGTTCATAGACAATTGTCATTTGGTGCGATTAGCATAGATAGACAGCAGTATGTAATTTAAGGTGTTGATAAGCGTTTCATTGTAGCATTCCTCCTTGAAATGGTTAATGTTGTCATATGATTTCATTGCTAGTAAGATTGTAATGTTGGAATTAATTTAGAATTGCTCAAATTAATTTGAATTTAATGATTAAATGAGATTGGTGAGTCTTGACTAAAGATAAGATACACTTGCTAAGTTAGAGTGCAATTAATGATAAAATTAAATTGTAATTATCCACATCAAACTAGATGAATGGGTTGGGTTGGGTTGTTTCCTGGTCATGTAACAACTTGCGTTTTCTTGTTGACGTCACCATCTGTCTCGCCAACCCGTTGCTTGGGGTGTGGGTGAAGTCTCCTTGTTCATTATTTCATCCTAGGGCATCGGATTTATCTAGAGTCCTCGGTTCAGATAGGACGTGTTGTGCGAAGTTATGGACACATCTATCACATGGGGACGACATGATTCTTGATGAGGGGATCATGGCGCACCGTATTGGATAGCAGCAAACAAGAACTTGGTTGGAGTCGATGTGTTCTGTGTGGGTGTTGTCGAGCATTGTAAGATGATTTTGGTCCATGGGTAGAAAGCCCTCTTGCATTAGGTTCACTCACCTTGAGGTTCTATTCTTGTTCGTCAAGGTCTTTGTGTCAGGAAGGGGATGTTGTTCCTTAGTTTGTAGGCGTGTCTTGTTTGTGTCGGGCGGGTAGTCGTTCCTCCCAGTTGTTCCATGCATGTTTCACCCAGTTTCCCTTGCGCTAGTGCATGGATTCATTTTTTCCTATTGCCTAGACTGTGTGCTTGCATTCATCGCTAGTGGCGTGGTTAAACTATTGTCACCATCACCATCTTGCCTTTCAATCAAGAAAAACAAAATTTGCACTTTTGCTTCGCTTGTAGTCGTAACAATGGGGTAGTTACAAATTTAAACCATGCAAAACCTATTTGAGAATATATGGTAGTAGAAAACACTTTAAACCATGAAAAGCCCTATGTTTGTGTGAACTTCACTAAAAGGAATAAATTTTCACGGTCTACCAATTTCCTTTCAGAAAACTTCTGTTTGCTTTTGGAAGAAGGTAACCAATGTGAGATTCAAAGGAGGAGGTATGCATTCAAGCATTGTATTTTAGACATGCCAAGAAACAACATGTACCCCTTGTACAACTTAGATAACATGTATGAAAGTGAATTACATTAATACAATGATTTGCAGACTATGGTTTAGTACTATTCACATAAACCCACATTTTTGTAAGGGTCAATGATTCACGAGACTTTAGGCAATGTTGTATTAATTTCCTTAACTTTTTTAGAGAATATCTATTAATTACAATATGCAATTTAGTTCTAATGAATAACACGTCTAAATAAGTTTAAATGAAAATCAACTTAATTATTAAAATGGAGATTTTAAATAATTTCAAATTTTAAATTAAAATCAACTTAATCATTAGAATGGAAATATTGGTATATATATGATATTATTATTAAAGTGTTATTACAACAAGTGGAAGGTATGTTTAAATTGTTATTTAAAAAATGAAAAAAAAAAATAACACTTAAAGAGGTCAATGTTCTCAAATCTAGAATAGAAGGGATGTTCAACTCTTCTTTGATTGGTGCAATAGTAATAAAAATAAAATTCTTAAGATAGAAGAGATATCCAACTTAATTATAGGTCATGTTCATACAATAAAATCTTGAGATAGAAGAGATGTTCACCTCTTTTTTGGTTTGTGTGATAATGATAAAATAAAATGCTCAAATTGATATGACAATAAAATAAAACCTTAAAATGGAAGAGATGATCATATATTCTTTAATTTTATCATAGTCATTAAAAAAATGCTCAAATCTAGAATAGATATTCACCTCAAAGTTCATATACCCTTAATAAAATAAAATCTCAAAATGAAAGAGATGTTTTTAACTCTTCTTTAATTTTGAGAACAATAATTAAAAAAAAATATTCAAAATAAAAGAGATGTTCAATTCAACTTTAATTTAKATAATGCTCGCAAAATAAAATAAAAATCGGAATTAGTTAAAATTTATACATACGCTTTTTATACATATCCTATTTGGAAATATGATTGAAAATAGTCCAAACAAGTCATCAAATTTAATATAAGTAAGTGATCTTCATTAAAATTTATATTGATATTAAAATTTATCATAATTTAAAGTTTTTCTAATCCATCAACATTCCTTACAATGACATGGAAATAGGTCCTAGTTTTGATATGAAATTATCCTTTTCATATGAAAAAACATTGAACAATAAAATTGCAAATAATGAACACATTTATCCTATATGTAGTAAATTGGTTACATGCATTAAAGGATTTGTGTATATGATTTGTATAATTTCTAGGATTAAAGTATAATCATCCAAAGTATAGGTCAATTTAGGTTCCCTAGATACAATCTATAAGTTCTTCCCCGAAATTGTAAATAAGGTTTGATAAACTTTATAATTCATGGGAATTACAACTTTTCTTAATTGAATGGAACATGAAAGTAAACTAAACAATAAATGATTCTAGAATCTTAGATATTCATAAATACATGTACTTTCAATGCAAAATAAAAAATTCTGGAATGTACATGTGTCACTTGTTTAAAAAAATCGTAATGATATTCCATCTTCAATTATTTGTTAATGATCGACTTTGGACATTTTCCATTTTCTAACTTTAATTTTTTTTTATTGAACTTATATTAACTTTATGCATGTTGCACATACCAAATGACTATATTGACAACTTGTGAAATCTGACTTGTAGCCTTGAAAGTGAACATGAGTATAGGTCTGATGGGTTTGTTGAAAAAAATATCCTTTCAATACAATGGATCATCTTTAATATATAAAATCGTCATCATCAAAATATTCTAATAGCCTCATCTTTTGTTCTATGCATCGCATCAAATAATATTTCACATTTTCAGTGTTGTCTACATGTGAAGCCATGGCAAAGACATCTCTTTCAAATAATTGGATATATTGGACAAAAAATAGTTCGTGTTATATTATCATACAAGTACATCTACAAGTTATTTGAAAAAAATTAAACATAAAAATTACCTTCTCTAGCAATATCAAAAACTCTATTGCCATCAATTGACACTATAGTTTCATTTGATTCCATATCCTCTGAGCTTGCAATTGGTATTTTCCCTTTTACATTAAGTTTGGTATGTCTCCAAGATTTAACATATTCTGCATTTTTGTTTTCGCAAATATCTATGGATTTTATGTCCTCTATGCAAACTGAACAAAAACAAGACTCATTTATTTTATCAAATCCAAACACATTTTGATAACGTTTCATTTTAACTGAATGTATTTTTTGTGTCCCAGGTATTGTACTGGCGTCATATGAGATTGATCTATTTACATCTTGGATTCCAACATACCAGAAAAACCTGCACAAGACAAGAACTTATTAACTTGAAATCTCTCAAGAAAATGATTGAAGATTGAATATAAATTTGAACATGTTCAAATAAAAATATCATGTGTACATGTGTAACATTTATATATATATACACACCTGCGCACATCCCTTGATGGATTATATTCGTGGCTTAGCACCATTTCACACCATTCAACAACTTGTTCAGTGGATTCAAATTGATTGGCATGAAGGTTCATCTGATACCTTCAAAGTGTTCATTTTACACATGCCCCTACACCATCGTGCTCTTCTTTTCCATGACTAGTCTCAAAAAAATTCCAACAATGTGTAATGTTTGATTTTTTATGAAGACATAACCAATAGAATGATCATGAATATTTGAACTAACCTGCACACCCATATGACCATATCCAATGTCGATCAAAACTAATTTTGCGTTCTTTCAATGAACCATAAAATTTATCAAAACAATGTTGTACATAATGTGTGTCATGTGCTCGATCATCACTTATATAAAATTTATATTCTTTAATAACATCTCAATTGTCATTGGTGCTTTCTATGTCATCAAGACTCTATTGAGCATGTCTATATAGAACGTGGACAAATATCATGACTTGATTAGAATCATAATATTCATTATGTATTTCTTTTTATGCAGCAAATGTGTAATTCTCTGCAAAATCAACTACAGACAAAATTGTCCCTCGTGGAAACACTTCATGGGATTGTTTGAATTGTAGGTCTTTTCATCGAGATCTATGTGAATTCTTGGTGCATTTATAAATTTCTTCCTCAAACTTCTTCAAAAAATCTATCACGCAAATTTTATCTACTTTCAAATCAATCCTTTTGGAAATAGCATTTGAAGAATGTGGTATCTCTTCCAATTGAATGTTATATTATAAAATGATTGATCATTCATATCAATATTATACTTTGAATGAAACAAACTTATATTTCCACAATGATCACATTTCTTTCCACCAACACATTTTTTTTTGTAAAATATATCATCATCTTCTCTTTCACATAGAAGTTTAGATATAAAAGCACGAAATGTGGAAGGAGGTGGTGAACTTGGCCATAAAGTTTTACCAAAATCCAAAAATGTGTCGTAATACAACTCAAATTCCACATGATAACGACAACAACACATTTCATGAACAATGATGGGTCTAACGAACCATGATTTTTGTTGCACAAATGTATTGATGGAAATTTTAACTTCTTGGTGCTCTTATTTGAACTTATTGAACAATTCTATTTGTGTCATTGGCAATATATGTTTTGGATGTTATTCGTATTGTTTTCATGCTATTCTTGATCGCAACACATCCCTTGTATGTGGTGAAACAAAAGATTCTTCCAACCAACAATTAAGGGCCAATTCTTTAACATTTTTTGCAAGTCTATCTTTGTAGGGTTGTCTAGAAATCAATGTCCAACAAGTCAGTTCATCATTTGCATCTATTTGCAATTGAAATTTTCTATGTTTGTGCAATTTTTTTCTTGATGTTCCCATCGTTTTTTCCATGTGTCATTTCAAACGATCTTTTATATTGCTAGATGAAACAATTGTTGTTTGTATCACTTTACGTGCAACACTGACATCTTTTTTTCGAGATTTTCCAAAAGATTTTAATACACTAGTTATATTGTCAAATATATTTTGTTTCACCTTTGTATCCTTTGTCGAATTTTGAATACTCAATAATGATGTAGCTTCTTTTAAATTTTTTGACTTTATTAGACAGAGTAAAAGTTGAGCTTGCACTGTTACTGATTCATCTTTGAAAAAAGTATTATACATATTCTTAGTTCGATATCTTATATAATGTTTATCTTTTTTCTTCCCACATTTGTCAGTATCAACATTTTCTAATATTTCATCATCAATGTTGTTATATTCTCCTGCATATTTAAATTTAAATTTTATATTAAAAAACAAAACCCGAACATAAATTCACTAAACTATATATACAAGTGTTCATCTTGTATTATCTAAATGTATGTACATACCTATAGGTGATTTGTTGTCTGCTTCAATTTCAGTTTCAATGTCTTCTGCTTCAATTTTGGTTTCAATGTCTTCTTCAACATTATGAGATAAATCTATATATGTTTTTCGAAAAACATCAGATTGTAATTACAATCAATTATATTAAACAATATTTTAAATTTGAATTCTATACTTTTAATATAGACAATATGTGCATGCATACCTGGTTGGACTTCTTCTTGTTGAAAATCTCTATATACATTATCATTGTTTCTTTCTTCAATATTTTCACATTCTCGTTTCCTTCTCCAATAATGTTCTTTCCTTTGTTCGTTATGGTGAGTATCATCTTGAGTGTGATCAAATTTTCTCTTGCGCAAACTTTTGTTTCCCATAACTTTTATAGTTATTTGTAAAGGATATGTTCAAAAAAGACTTCACCTTCAAAAAATGTTCAGTATTTATCTTTCAACATATAAATTGTTATTCCAATAAAAACTTGAACAAACATCAATTACCTTATTCAACAAAAACCAAAAAGATGATTTGAAACTTTGTTTAGGTGCTCTAGAAAACCATCAAACAAGTGATGAATTGTGTTAAATGTGTTCAGTTGAAAGTGTATTTATACGATTTGGCGCAAAATGAAATGATCCGACGTGTATTTTCATTTTTTCTGACCGGCGGAATTCGTTCAACAATCTTTCATCCAAAACAAAAAAAATTCAACCAAAAACCTTGGAAACCATTTAGTTTTGAAATTTTCCGTTAGAATTTAGTTTTTTGGCTGAAAGATTATTTTTTCGACTAAAAGATTATTTCGGACGAAAACTAAAAATTGATAGTGTATTAAGAAACCAGAGAATTCCCTCAAGCTTACCTGAACTTTGGAGGTTGCAGACTCCAAATACTCTGAATTTGGTTTCGAAAATGACACCATCATTTGCAAAATTGAATCTACTTTCAATTCCTATAATTTGTTTTCATTTTCTTTATTTTTATCTAATTTTATTTATTTTTTTTAAAAAATCACTCCATAATATTTCCAGCAGACATTATGGTTCGGTGAAATGAAATATCTGCATCTCTAAAAATACACAGTGAAAATTTTAGAAAAATTGTATTCATAGTCCTTAAACTCTTCTTTTCAAAAGGGTATATTTATATTTTACTTTTAGGTAAAAATTAAGATAGATACAAGGTGGGGGAAAACATGTGTTTAAAATATGCAACGTTTTCAACTTGGTCAGCTTCAAATAATTCTAGAAATTATAATATTCATCCGTTAAATTCAAAATTATATTCATAATAAATTAGAGTCTCTACAGATTGTTGCAGTATAATTTTGTTTCTTAAAAACATAAGTTTAATAATAGATACATTGTTGGAGGAAAAACTAACTCATGATCATTCATTTCATGTTTAAGAAACATATTGTTAAACAATTGTCAAATTGACATATCAAATCTTAATAAAACAAATTTGAAAAATAGTCACTGGAAAGCTAACAAAATTCTTCACAACTTTTGTTTTTACTGTAAAGTAAAATTCTAAATAAAAAAAATACTTTTGTATGCCGGAAGTTGAAGAACTTGTGAAAATACAATTTTTTTCTCATAAAACAAGAAAAAGTGTTACCCATCTTCATGATTTTACCCAGCTATCATGTTTCTTTCCAAACCCAGAATGTGTACACAATAGGAAGGGTTATACTCCTCCCATCCTACAGTGTCAGTATAAATTTTCCTCATCCGAAATTTTTTTTTGTCGATTTGTCCCCCAAGAACAAATATTCTCCTTCATATTGTTCATATTCACAGAACCATTATCTATGTGGTGTCATATGATAGTATGATTCTAATTCGATCAACCAAGGATCTTTATCTTGTACTGGTCGACGCCAGGTACACATTTCCTCCCTTATCTAGAGTCGTCTTTCTCTCAGTCAACTGCTTCTCATCGGATCTTGTACTAGATTTTTTTCCCTTTGACTTGTAGTCCCTTTTGTAATGCCCAAATTTACCGCATTTCCAGCATCTTTTTTTTGTCAATTTAATCAGGAGTTTATATTTACCCTTCGACTTAGACTTTCTACCAAAGAATTTTCCTTTATCTTTGTCAAATGGTCCACCTCTCACCACTAATGCATCTTTGTTTGATCCTTCTCTTTTATTCTGACAATAGAGATGAAACCATGTCTTCTAACACTAATGTGGTTGAATTANATAATGCTCGCAAAATAAAATAAAAATCGGAATTAGTTAAAATTTATACATACGCTTTTTATACATATCCTATTTGGAAATATGATTGAAAATAGTCCAAACAAGTCATCAAATTTAATATAAGTAAGTGATCTTCATTAAAATTTATATTGATATTAAAATTTATCATAATTTAAAGTTTTTCTAATCCATCAACATTCCTTACAATGACATGGAAATAGGTCCTAGTTTTGATATGAAATTATCCTTTTCATATGAAAAAACATTGAACAATAAAATTGCAAATAATGAACACATTTATCCTATATGTAGTAAATTGGTTACATGCATTAAAGGATTTGTGTATATGATTTGTATAATTTCTAGGATTAAAGTATAATCATCCAAAGTATAGGTCAATTTAGGTTCCCTAGATACAATCTATAAGTTCTTCCCCGAAATTGTAAATAAGGTTTGATAAACTTTATAATTCATGGGAATTACAACTTTTCTTAATTGAATGGAACATGAAAGTAAACTAAACAATAAATGATTCTAGAATCTTAGATATTCATAAATACATGTACTTTCAATGCAAAATAAAAAATTCTGGAATGTACATGTGTCACTTGTTTAAAAAAATCGTAATGATATTCCATCTTCAATTATTTGTTAATGATCGACTTTGGACATTTTCCATTTTCTAACTTTAATTTTTTTTTATTGAACTTATATTAACTTTATGCATGTTGCACATACCAAATGACTATATTGACAACTTGTGAAATCTGACTTGTAGCCTTGAAAGTGAACATGAGTATAGGTCTGATGGGTTTGTTGAAAAAAATATCCTTTCAATACAATGGATCATCTTTAATATATAAAATCGTCATCATCAAAATATTCTAATAGCCTCATCTTTTGTTCTATGCATCGCATCAAATAATATTTCACATTTTCAGTGTTGTCTACATGTGAAGCCATGGCAAAGACATCTCTTTCAAATAATTGGATATATTGGACAAAAAATAGTTCGTGTTATATTATCATACAAGTACATCTACAAGTTATTTGAAAAAAATTAAACATAAAAATTACCTTCTCTAGCAATATCAAAAACTCTATTGCCATCAATTGACACTATAGTTTCATTTGATTCCATATCCTCTGAGCTTGCAATTGGTATTTTCCCTTTTACATTAAGTTTGGTATGTCTCCAAGATTTAACATATTCTGCATTTTTGTTTTCGCAAATATCTATGGATTTTATGTCCTCTATGCAAACTGAACAAAAACAAGACTCATTTATTTTATCAAATCCAAACACATTTTGATAACGTTTCATTTTAACTGAATGTATTTTTTGTGTCCCAGGTATTGTACTGGCGTCATATGAGATTGATCTATTTACATCTTGGATTCCAACATACCAGAAAAACCTGCACAAGACAAGAACTTATTAACTTGAAATCTCTCAAGAAAATGATTGAAGATTGAATATAAATTTGAACATGTTCAAATAAAAATATCATGTGTACATGTGTAACATTTATATATATATACACACCTGCGCACATCCCTTGATGGATTATATTCGTGGCTTAGCACCATTTCACACCATTCAACAACTTGTTCAGTGGATTCAAATTGATTGGCATGAAGGTTCATCTGATACCTTCAAAGTGTTCATTTTACACATGCCCCTACACCATCGTGCTCTTCTTTTCCATGACTAGTCTCAAAAAAATTCCAACAATGTGTAATGTTTGATTTTTTATGAAGACATAACCAATAGAATGATCATGAATATTTGAACTAACCTGCACACCCATATGACCATATCCAATGTCGATCAAAACTAATTTTGCGTTCTTTCAATGAACCATAAAATTTATCAAAACAATGTTGTACATAATGTGTGTCATGTGCTCGATCATCACTTATATAAAATTTATATTCTTTAATAACATCTCAATTGTCATTGGTGCTTTCTATGTCATCAAGACTCTATTGAGCATGTCTATATAGAACGTGGACAAATATCATGACTTGATTAGAATCATAATATTCATTATGTATTTCTTTTTATGCAGCAAATGTGTAATTCTCTGCAAAATCAACTACAGACAAAATTGTCCCTCGTGGAAACACTTCATGGGATTGTTTGAATTGTAGGTCTTTTCATCGAGATCTATGTGAATTCTTGGTGCATTTATAAATTTCTTCCTCAAACTTCTTCAAAAAATCTATCACGCAAATTTTATCTACTTTCAAATCAATCCTTTTGGAAATAGCATTTGAAGAATGTGGTATCTCTTCCAATTGAATGTTATATTATAAAATGATTGATCATTCATATCAATATTATACTTTGAATGAAACAAACTTATATTTCCACAATGATCACATTTCTTTCCACCAACACATTTTTTTTTGTAAAATATATCATCATCTTCTCTTTCACATAGAAGTTTAGATATAAAAGCACGAAATGTGGAAGGAGGTGGTGAACTTGGCCATAAAGTTTTACCAAAATCCAAAAATGTGTCGTAATACAACTCAAATTCCACATGATAACGACAACAACACATTTCATGAACAATGATGGGTCTAACGAACCATGATTTTTGTTGCACAAATGTATTGATGGAAATTTTAACTTCTTGGTGCTCTTATTTGAACTTATTGAACAATTCTATTTGTGTCATTGGCAATATATGTTTTGGATGTTATTCGTATTGTTTTCATGCTATTCTTGATCGCAACACATCCCTTGTATGTGGTGAAACAAAAGATTCTTCCAACCAACAATTAAGGGCCAATTCTTTAACATTTTTTGCAAGTCTATCTTTGTAGGGTTGTCTAGAAATCAATGTCCAACAAGTCAGTTCATCATTTGCATCTATTTGCAATTGAAATTTTCTATGTTTGTGCAATTTTTTTCTTGATGTTCCCATCGTTTTTTCCATGTGTCATTTCAAACGATCTTTTATATTGCTAGATGAAACAATTGTTGTTTGTATCACTTTACGTGCAACACTGACATCTTTTTTTCGAGATTTTCCAAAAGATTTTAATACACTAGTTATATTGTCAAATATATTTTGTTTCACCTTTGTATCCTTTGTCGAATTTTGAATACTCAATAATGATGTAGCTTCTTTTAAATTTTTTGACTTTATTAGACAGAGTAAAAGTTGAGCTTGCACTGTTACTGATTCATCTTTGAAAAAAGTATTATACATATTTGTAGTTCGATATCTTATATAATGCTTATCTTTTTTCTTCCCACATTTGTCAGTATCAACATTTTCTAATATTTCATCATCAATGTTGTTATATTCTCCTGCATATTTAAATTTGAATTTTATATTAAAAAACAAAACCCGAACATAAATTCACTAAACTATATATACAAGTGTTCATCTTGTATTATCTAAATGTATGTACATACCTATAGGTGATTTGTTGTCTACTTCAATTTCAGTTTCAATGTCTTCTGCTTCAATTTTGGTTTCAATGTCTTCTTCAACATTATGAGATAAATCTATATATGTTTTTAGAAAAACGTCAGATTGTAATTACAATCAATTATATTAAACAATATTTTAAATTTGAATTCTATACTTTTAATATAGACAATATGTGCATGCATACCTGGTTGGACTTCTTCTTGTTCAAAATCTCTATATACATTATCATTGTTTCTTTCTTCAATATTTTCACATTCTCGTTTCCTTCTCCAATAATGTTCTTTCCTTTGTTCGTTATGGTGAGTATCATCTCGAGTGTGATCAAATTTTCTCTTGCACAAACTTTTGTTTCCCATGACTTTTATAATTATTTGTAAAGGATATGTTCAACAAAGACTTCACCTTCAAAAAATGTTCAGTATTTATCTTTCAACATATAAATTGTTATTCCAATAAAAACTTGAACAAACATCAATTACCTTATTCAACAAAAACCAAAAAGATGATTTGAAACTTTGTTTAGGTGCTCTAGAAAACCATCAAACAAGTTATGAATTGTGTTAAATGTGTTCAGTTGAAAGTGTATTTATACGATTTGGCACAAAATGAAATGATCCGACGGGTATTTTCATTTTTTCTGACCGGCGGAATTCACTCAACAATCTTTCATCCAAAACAAAAAAATTTCAACTGAAAACCTTGGAAACCATTTAGTTTTGACAGTTTCCGTTAGAATTTAGTTTTTCGGCTGAAAGATTATTTTTTCAACTAAAAGATTATTTCGGACGAAAACTAAAAATTGATAGTGTATTAAGAAACCAGAGAATTCCCCCAAGCTTACCTGAACTTTGGAGGTTGCAGACTCCAAATACTCTGAATTTGGTTTCGAAAATGACACCATCATATGCAAAATTGAATCTACTTTTAATTCCTATAATTTGTTTTCATTTTCTTTATTTTTATCTAATTTTATTTATTTTTTTTAAAAAATCACTCCATAATATTTCCAGCAGACATTATGGTTCGGTGAAATGAAATATCTGCATCTCTAAAAATACACAGTGAAAATTTTAGAAAAATTGTATTCATAGTCCTTAAACTCTTCTTTTCAAAAGGGTATATTTATATTTTACTTTTAGGTAAAAATTAAGATAGATACAAGGTGGGGGAAAACATGTGTTTAAAATATGCAACGTTTTCAACTTGGTCAGCTTCAAATAATTCTAGAAATTATAATATTCATCCGTTAAATTCAAAATTATATTCATAATAAATTAGAGTCTCTACAGATTGTTGCAGTATAATTTTGTTTCTTAAAAACATAAGTTTAATAATAGATACATTGTTGGAGGAAAAACTAACTCATGATCATTCATTTCATGTTTAAGAAACATATTGTTAAACAATTGTCAAATTGACATATCAAATCTTAATAAAACAAATTTGAAAAATAGTCACTGGAAAGCTAACAAAATTCTTCACAACTTTTGTTTTTACTGTAAAGTAAAATTCTAAATAAAAAAAATACTTTTGTATGCCGGAAGTTGAAGAACTTGTGAAAATACAATTTTTTTCTCATAAAACAAGAAAAAGTGTTACCCATCTTCATGATTTTACCCAGCTATCATGTTTCTTTCCAAACCCAGAATGTGTACACAATAGGAAGGGTTATACTCCTCCCATCCTACAGTGTCAGTATAAATTTTCCTCATCCGAAATTTTTTTTTGTCGATTTGTCCCCCAAGAACAAATATTCTCCTTCATATTGTTCATATTCACAGAACCATTATCTATGTGGTGTCATATGATAGTATGATTCTAATTCGATCAACCAAGGATCTTTATCTTGTACTGGTCGACGCCAGGTACACATTTCCTCCCTTATCTAGAGTCGTCTTTCTCTCAGTCAACTGCTTCTCATCGGATCTTGTACTAGATTTTTTTCCCTTTGACTTGTAGTCCCTTTTGTAATGCCCAAATTTACCGCATTTCCAGCATCTTTTTTTTGTCAATTTAATCAGGAGTTTATATTTACCCTTCGACTTAGACTTTCTACCAAAGAATTTTCCTTTATCTTTGTCAAATGGTCCACCTCTCACCACTAATGCATCTTTGTTTGATCCTTCTCTTTTATTCTGACAATAGAGATGAAACCATGTCTTCTAACACTAATGTGGTTGAATTAATCCCTATATCCATGACTAAGTTATCCCAGGAGTCTGGAAAAGAACATAATAGGATAACACATTTCTCCTCCTTAGTGATTTTAATATCCACATAAGATAACTCACTTATAATGGTATTAAATGCATTTAAATGCTCACTCATCGAGCTTCCCTCACTCATCCTCTAAAGATACAACTTCTTTCTAAGGAAAAACATATTTAGTAGGGATTTTGACTGATACAAGCTCCCCAACTTGCCCCGTAGTTTCTGGCCTAAATATTCACCTTAGACATTTAGTAGTACCACATATGAAAGACAAAGTTGAATCGTAGTTCTTGTCATTCACTCAAGTTCCTCCCATTATTGCCTGAGCATGTAGGAATAGTACAAATTGTTTCCCATTGTTTTGGATCTACATGGAAATCTTCAATTTTAAGTTTTGAGAGCTCAAAATTATGGCCATTGAATTTTCAGATCTCTATCCTCGAGGTACTTGCCATTCTTTAAGCACAATCTGTAAAAATTTCTAACTTATGACTCTTGTTGTACTTAAGTTTTAGCTTAGATCAAAGGTTGTTAAATGAATCTATGATACCACATGTTATGAAATGATGAACACTTCCACACTAAACCTAGAAAAGTAGAGGAAGAAATATTTAATCAATAAAGTAAATGACAAAGAAAATACAAGGTACACATAGATTTTACCCTCGAAACCCAATTGAGAAAACAAACATTCCTTGAGTGTTTTTCTCTCTTATTGTCTTTTTCCTTTAGAACAAAAGGTTACATACCTAACCTTGACCTACATCTAAGACACAATCGACATCATAACTTCTTGCTTTACAAAAGAACAACTCTATAGAAAATTCGACTTACATCTATATGACCAACAACCTCTAAAACAATTTATCTATAGATTATATTTTACAACATTACAACATGCCTTAATTATAATCTTTACAGTAGGAAAAACCCTAAAGAAAGGCGCCCAAAAAAGGTTACAAATACTTGCAAATCATTGGCTACAAATCCTACGAATCTCAAGATTATGTTACAGTCGACTCATTTTCCAGTTGACCTTCTTTCTGTCTTCAGTCGGTTTCCATGCACCCACCTGTAGGCCTCTTGTCGATTGACCTTTTCGACTTGTTATCATTTTCTTCGACTTTAAATTTACCCGATTGATCCACCTCGACCTTCGATTTGCTATCAACTTTTTTGACTTCAACTTTACCTGATCGATCCACCTCAACCTTTGACTTTCAGTGCAAAGAATATAACAACCCAACAATTTATTGATGATGAAGATTGTGACAATGATGATACTAGTTAATGTTAATTAAAATAAGATTTTATTTATGAAACCTTAAAAAAAAAAAGTAAATTACTTGACTTTAGAATTTTATTCTGTAGAAACAATTAAAAAATCATTCCAAGATCACTCTAATTACTAACTAATATGTAAAATCACTCTCATTAATATGTAAGAGTATATTTAACCAGATTTTTAACATTTTTACTATGTAATAGTATTCATAAATATAACAAGTTTGATACTTTGTGGAACCTTGTGAGTTTTTAGGTGCAAACAATAGCGTCATGTCATGTGGTCCAAGCTACGAGACGAATAGAGATTTCTCATAATAGCGCCATGCCATGTAATCCGAGCTCTGAGAGGAGTAGAGATTTCTCATTATTTCTCGCAGCAATAGACAGCTGCGAGTAAAAAATATTAAATTAAACCCTACTTCCAATATATAGTATAAATTGCATTTCTGACAGAACTATAGACAAATTCTATGCATAAGAGAATCAGAAAGAAAAATGCCTTCGTTAAATGGCATTCCCATAAATAATAAATATACAAGTAAAAGTAACAGCACGTAAATAAGACTGAAAGCCTAAAATGATTAGGGTTTTCAATTTTATTTTAGGGTTTTCAATTTTATTTTATAGTTCATGTTAATTAAAGTATGAAAACTTATTTTTTTTTAAGGTCAAGGTTAAGCTATTTGATTGGTAAAGTTTACAGAGGTATACATACTTTACCCTTTCTCCATTTAAACTTGCGACCTCTCAAGCTACTTAAGTTGTATAAATAAGAAGAAGAAGAATTTATTTTGAATTAGTATATGAGATCTCACAGCCCAGCTATTTGACTAGTAAAACCTACAAAAGTGTACATTACCAAACAAATCCCATGGTCAGAAAAGGGACTCAGAGCAGGCTCCCTCCACAACTTTCAGATGGAATGGCCACATATATGTAGCGTCTGTGAATAAAGTTGAGCCAAGAGTGGCATCATAGTAACAGGGAATGCCGTAGACTTTTGAAGCATAAAAGACACGAAAGCGTGTGTGCAACGGCGGTTTGTGGCAGGCCCTTTGATTGTTTGTGGATACAATTGTGTATATGCCTCGTCCTCGCATTCAGATAACGAGTAATAAGAAAGAAACAAAGGTTGACTTCATCCATAACGTGCTTTCATACTCGCACTCAATAAAAACTGTAGCTTTCATGCTCACTCTCAATAAAAACTAAGTACTTATAAAATTTATGTAAATAGATGGGCTGTGTTCTTTTAATATCGGGAGAATTGTTAAAGGTTTATTATAATAGGTTAATATATCTATATTGTGGGAATTGAACTAGGATGGGGAGGATAACAAACATGTTAAAGGTTAGGAGATTGTGGATACCATCAGATTTCTATTTGGTAGGGTGAGCTATGATTAAATGGTATGCTATGTAGTTAATAGATAGTAATGATTGGTTGATATTGGGTTTTTCTTCTTAACTATTTCCCGTTAATAAAGAGCTCATTTTCGTAGAACATAAAAAACCAGGATAAGAGCCCAAGACCCAAAGACATCTAGCAAGAGTGGAAGTCTACTCACTTATAAACTACGAATAAATTATTTCAAGTTTCAAGTGGCAATGTTTTGTCTATAAAGAGTGATTTAGTTGAATATCAGGACCTTGAAAGTGTATCAACTGATGTTAGTCTAGTACCTGAGTTTGTAGTATTTTTCCTACTTTCAAAAAATAAGATGAAAGAGAGATTTGATATTTACACATAATAATAAGATGAAAGAGACATTTGATATTTACACAGAATATCTTATGATGTTTATATATCACTTTGCAAGGTGAGACTCTCACATATTTTGTAGATCTTCTCACAACTCGTCTTTATGGCAAGTTCTTCTTTTAAAAATTTGCAGAGGAACTTTAAGCACGATCTTTCCTCATAGATTGTGTGTAAAGGCGATTTACAAATAGAGTGTGGTGAAGGTGTGTTTTTTTTAAGATCTAAGTGAATCAGTAACTTACCCACTGTCTCATGCATCTACCCTTCTAACCTTATCATAATGAGTGAACATATTAGGTTGAGTTATTATGTTAATGAGTTAGTGAATTAAGGGTAATAGGTTATTGGTTAAATGTTAATGTATTAATTAGTAGGTTGAGTTATTATGTTAATGAGTTAGTGAATTAAGGGTAATAGGTTATTGGTTAAATGTTAATGTATTAATTAACTAATGGTTCAGGGTTAGTAATTAATAAGCTATCATTATTGAGTTAGTAAATTATTTTGTTAATTAAGTAGCTAGGTTATGGAGTAGCGATTAATGATTTAAAATCAGTGAAAAATGGAATTAACTAAGAGTTAACGGTAGGATAGTATGTTAAAATTGTATTATATCTTGTGATCCCTAATTTACTTATAAAGGATTTTAACTTCATCTTTTTAAATAATAAAATTTATTTTAATATTCAAATTGATCACATCTAAGTTTTTTTTAATGATGTTATTTTTAAGATACCAATAATATATAAATATCATCATTTTTATAATAAAAACTAATTGATAGATAATGAATTATATAATTTGAGTTGGTTTAATGGTTAAGAATATGTGTTTTTTCTTTGGAAGTTATAGAAGAAAGATAAAGTATG
>JZKD02S0743865.1:93725-132395 GCA_000966675.3 Picea glauca
CTTCTAGTTGTATGTGAACCCTGTTGGGATTAAGCACTAAAAGGAAAATTTGGTAGACATATCGGCAGAAATCACTTACAACTTCTATACTTGTAATTTTGTCCATTTCCACTGTAATACTTAGGCATATATATATAAGAAATATTGATTGTGATTCCTGTCGTACTTGGCTTTTATTTGTTTTTGGACTATTAGGTACCCAAACAAACCCCAATCATTATCGTAACTTGGTGCATGATTTTCTTACTGAAGTATAAATACCCTATGTAAAGTTCTGAGGTTCAATTCCATTTACAATAGATAAATTCTGTACACTGGAGTTTCGAAATACTGGTAATTACCCTACAAATGCCTCCGTGGTAATAACCTAGTTTATAAAGGGACTATTCTAGAATTTAACCATATAATTTACTTCTGATTATCCTTGAACAGATTTTGCCCAGGTTATTGTATCCATACTGAATTAAATAGATGCATTACAACTGTGCCTAAATAATTCAAAGAGATGGAAAATAATTTCAATTCATATTTAACGAATACACTGTATCAGATATACGAGCATTTAAACAGAAAATGGAAATCATTTCAGTTCAGATTTAAAAAATACATTACATCATATATAAAATCATTCAGACGGAGAGGAATATAGCAACATATCTGAACCAACTTGCGGGAAGACAAAGGGAACAACCATGTTCCTCCCAACCATAGAACAGGGCAGTCAAAACACTTGCCCGATTCACCCCCTAGCCTGACCATGAATCCATGAGGACAAACTTGGAATCTCCTTCTCAACAAATTTCTTTCCGTTCCAGTAGACTCCTCTTGCCTCACACTCAATCCGTAGTGTTCATAACAGCAAGACAACTCAAAAAAAAATTTCCCTGGCATACTTGGCAGTGTCATGCCTCCTCACATATGCTATTTATCAATTTTTCCCAGATCTTTTTCCCTCCCTTGGGAATTTTCGCAGCTTTCTAAATCCCTAATTTTCAGGGGCTGCCAATGGCCAAATATCTGATTTTCCACTTGTAATAATCAGCCCAGAGGTAGTTCCAACATGTTCCCCACTCATGGAGTCATGGTCAGATGATTTTAACATGGTTGTTCCATTTGTCCTCCTGCAATTAATATAATTATTTTGTTTTTATACAAGTGTCATAGTCAAATAGTTAGTTGAGTTAAATCAGATCTCTTCCCAACAGTCATAATAATTAATTACAAATATCAAATTCGAAATTTGGAATTTCCATAAATGGCAAAAAAATTCCAAATTCGAATTTACTAAAAACGGAATAAATTTCCAGCAAATTTAAATTTCAAAAAATGTTTTATTTTTGGGGATGTCACATCCTTTCCCCCTTCATTAAAACACTATCATTAGTGTTTGTTCCTTTCCTGGAACAGGATTGGATGAGATTTCTGCAAATCTCCCTCCAACTCCCAAGTGGCCTCCTCAGGACTAAAGTGCTTCCATTGCACCTTTACCTGAGCAACGACTCTGTTCCGAAGTGTTATTTCTCTCTGGTCCATAATGCATAGGGGTTCCACCTAGAAATCACCTTTAGGTTCCACCTACACCAAGTTCCAATCAATCTTATGATTAGGGTCATGAATATAATTTTTTAGCAACGAAACATGAAATACAATATGAATTCTTAGATTAGCTGGAAGTGCAAGTTGATATGCTACGGGTCCAATTCGAGCTAGTATCTCGAAGGTCCCACAAAACCTGGGTGCCATCTTGGCACAGTTCCCTAACTTCAGCGAGCTTTTTCAGGCTTTGACCTTCATGTAAACATGGTCTCCCACTTGAAATTCCTAGTGTCTTCTTTTCTGATCAGCATAGCTCTTTTGTCAGTCCTGTGCTTCTTTCAAGTTATGTTGTACTTTTCTTACCATGTTCTCCATTTCTTGAAGCATATCTGGTCCAACCATGAGTCTGTCAGCCGGGTTATCCCAGCTAATTGGAGTTGTACACTTTCTGCCATACAGTATTTCGAAAGGGCTCAACTTAGCCGAAGTTTGGTACCCATTGTTATATGCAAATTCTACCAAGTGTAGGTAGTCTTCCCACTTATTCAGTTTTGTTCTTACATACATGCAGAGCATATCCTCTATGATTTGGTTTGTCCTTTCGATTTGTCCATCTGTTTGTGGATGATAACTCGTACTGAAATTCAAATTAGTATTTAGCCCTGCAAACAATTCCTTCCAAAAAGAGGATGTGAATTTTACGTCTCTATCTGAAATCACCATTTTAGGAATACCATGCAGTCAAAAAATTTCTTTCATGAATACTTCAACAATGTTTATATCTTTAAAAGTAGTTTTTACAGAAATAAAGTGTGCAGAATTACTGAGTTTATCGATTACAACCATGATAGAATCATTATGTTTCTTAGTTTTAGGCAAACCTGTTATAAAGTCCAGCGATATGGTCTCCCATTTCCATTCTGGTACTGGTAATGACTGTAATAGGCTGGTTGGATGTTGGTGTTCAGCCTTAACCTACTGACAATCCTGGAACCTAGCCAAGTATTCTGTTGTTTTGCCTTTCATATTAGGTCAGTAAAATAGTTTTCTAAGTGTTGTTATCATTTTTTGGTAACCTGGATGACCAGAACACGGTTTCTTATGCACTTCGTCCAAAACTGTTAATTTTAACTCTGTTGAATCTGGTATGTAAAGTTTGTTTTTAAATCGTAATAATCCCTTCTTACCGATACTTAGATCTGGTTTATCTGAGTCTGCGGTACTGTTTTGTAATTTTTCCATCATCTTAGTGTAATTTCCGTCACTAATACCGGTCGTCCTTACCTTTTGTTCCAGATCACTTTCTGCCCTGCTGATATTTACCTAAAATAACCCATGGACTCTTCTGCTTAAAGAGTCTGCTACTTTATTTTCTTTGCCCCTGATATGTCTGACTTCAAAATCGAATTCGCTCAAGAAGGCTAATTATCTAGCTTGCCATGCATTGAGCTCTAGTTGAATAAACAGATATTTCACATCGCTATTATCTGTCAATAGTAGAAATTTCCTTCCCATTATGTAGTGTCGCCACATTTTTAATGCATGTATTACCGTTTCCAATTCTAAGTCGTGAGTGACATAATTTCTCTCATGTTCCTTTAATTTCCAAGACTCATAACAAATAATGTGTCCTTCCTGAGTTAGGACACCACCTAGTCCCTCTTTACTTGCATCAACACATACTGTGAAGTCTTTATCTAGGTCTGCTACCTTCAAAATGGGCATCGATGTCAATAATTCTTTCAGCTTGTTAAAATTGTTTTGACACTTTTGCGACCAGTTAAAATTGGTCCCTTTCTTTTGTAATGATGTGATAGGGTAGGCTATCCTGGAAAATCCTTTTATAAACCTACGGTAATATCTGGTGATTCCCATGAATGATCGGATATCTGCTACATCCTTAGGTACTGGCCATTCCATAATGGCTTTTGTCTTCTTCGGGTCTACGGCAATGCCTTCTGCTGAAATTACATGTCCTAGAAATTGTATTTCTTTTTGATAAAAGTCACACTTGTCAAATTTGGTGTACAGTTTGTTTCTTCTCAATGTTTGCAGCACTATCCTTAAGTGTTCATCATGTTCTTCCTCCATTTTTGAATAAACCAGAATATCGTCGATAAATACTACCACAAACTTGTCTAAGTATCGACTGAAAATACTGTTCATCAGGCACATAAACGTGGTTGGCACATTAGTGAGTCCAAAAGGTATGACTACGAATTTGTAGTGTCCATATCTTGTCCAAAAAGTTGTTTTGTTTATGTCCTCATCTTTTATCCTAATTTGATGATAATCGGATCGTAAATCCAACTTTGAAAAGATCTTGGCCCCACCCACTTGATCGAACAGATCATTTATCCTTGGTAAGGGGTATTTGTTCTCAATAGTCATTTTGTTCAGTTGTCTATAATCGATACATAGTCTTAGAGTATCGTCTTTCTTTTTCACAAAGAGGACTGGTGCTCCCCATGGCGAGACACTCAGTCTGATGTACTCTTTGTCCAACAATTCCTGTAATTGTATTTTTAATTCTGTCAGTTCTGGTAGACTCATTCAGTAGGGTGATTTTGAGATAGGGGTTGATCCGGGTAGTAAGTCTATGGAGAAATCTATTTCCCTTCTAGGAGGTAATTCGGGTATCTCATCCACAAACATGTCTCTGAATTCACGTAGGACAGCAAAGACTTCTAACTTGGGATTATCTTCTTTTTCTAATAGATTTGTCACTTGGATGGTGTAAACTTGACATCCCTTTCTAATACATTTCTTGAGTTGCATCGCTGAAACTTGTCTGACTGATGCAGGTTTTGGTATGCCTTGGGATATTCTAACAGTGCCAAAAATTATCTTTATAGCTAAGTATCTTTGTATAACAGTGTAGTACTACTTTGTGTTGTTCCAACCAATCCATCCCGATAATCATATCATAATATCCTAGTGGTAGGATGTTCAGATTGGCCCTTATCTTTTGACCATATAAGATGAACTCAAGATCGGAAATAAAGTCAACTACTTTCCTTTTAGTGCCTGTTGCTAGTTGTACAAGCCATGATTTTTTGTGCTTCAGTTTCTTAAGTTTATTCGACTCTACTACATCGGGAGTAATATAACTTAGCGTAGTTCCAGGGACAATTAAAACAAAAATTCGAGTGTCATTGATTTTACCTTCAATTTCTACCACCGAGGACTGGTGGTCAGCTTGTCAAGCATCTATGGATGCATTTATCCGATGCAGACTTTTGCCCACATCTCCCACTGTCGAGGCTTCCTGCAAATTGTGAATAGCAGTTATGTTTGTTGCAATTAAACATGGACAGTTCCTCCTTAGATGAGGCTCTCCACACTCCCAACACTTTAATGGCTCAGGGGAGTTGTCCCAAAACTTCTTCATTCCCAGGTTTACCGGTTTACCGCTACCTTGCGTATTCGGATGATTGGAGTGAAAATCCTTCCTTGGGAAACTTTTTGTTGCATTCTGATAAGAAGTTGGCTGGTACACCTTCTTCCACTAGTTCATTCGATCTTGCTTCTTATCCTTCCAGGTCTTGTGAAGCTCTACCCGCTATTTATACTGGTCATAGCACATTCGTGCTTTCCTAAATACCTCACTCAAGGATTTGGGGCTATCAAACTCAATTTTGTCCCGGTAGACCTGTGGTAAACAACTTAAGAATCGCTGGATTTTTACCTTATCCTTTCGGATGTACGGTACAAACCTTAGTAGTTCTAGAAATTTATTTATAAGGTCCTCCATCGTCATCTGTTTGAGTCGTAACTCGTAAAATTATTTCGTCTTCCTTTCATAATAGCTTTCAGAAAGGTATTGTTTCTTGAAATACCTCTTAAAGTCGAACCATTTCAACTATTTCTCCTTTAGGCCCTTGGCCAATTTTAGGTCCTGCCACCAAATGTTGGCCTTCCCCTTCAGATTGTAGATGGCCATTTTGACCTTCATGTTGCTGGAATAGTTGTAGATCTGGAAGTATTTTTTTATGTCCAACAACCATGCCTCAACTTCTTCTCCTGTCCTAGAGTCTCCATCAAAGGTAGCTGGTTTAATGTTTTTAAATTCTCCTTCAAGGTGGTCTACTTGTTTTCTTTTTCTGTCTGGTAAATTTTTGTCCTCAGCTGAAGGTGTCCCTTCAGACGAACTGTCTCCTTTTTCTGTTTCCAGTCCAGAATTCTTGGAGGCCCTTTTGGTGACTTCTTCGTCATGGTTATCATCTTTTGGGATTTTCTTGGTTACTATACTACGCAACAGGACTTCATTTATCTCTTGTTGTTCCTACTGTGCTTTCTTCAATTTTTCATTATCGGCCTTTAGAACTTGTAGCTCAACAATAAGATTCCTCATTGTTTCCAACACCTCCGTGGGTGAGCTTCCATCATTGTTCTATCTTAGATCTCCCGAAGGTCCTTGCTGCAGATTTCCTTCCATCCTGATTTCTGCACCTTCTTGAGCTTCCATAATCAACACAAAACATAAAGGATTTCTCTTTGTAACCACAAGATTTATTAGTTTTTTCATAAATTGGAATATATATACTAAGCAATTAATGTGGCCCTATTTAGGCCCAGTGTTGTATATTTTTCTCTGATACCATATGTAATGAACCTCAAATTCACCATAAAAAAAATAAAAATCTATGACATAATTCTATTTCATTTAAGCTTAGAATTTAAGCGAAGGTAAGACTCATTTCTGTCCATAATGACATTATTACGCCAGTCTAGTTTTACTTCGAACCGAAAAGCTTATGTGGATAAATTCTATCCATAATTCTATCACTTCCCTTAACTCTCAAACTACTCCAACATACTCATATGTATATAGGCAACATCTAAACTTAGGTCGAAGGAACCTTTGAGGTTCAAAGAAATAAATCTCAGGGGGAATCACAACTATCATTAGATCAAAAGGATCTGGACGCACAGAGTTTAACCTCTGAGAGGTCGTGCAAGAGAGAAGCTGAATGAACAGTGGAGACACTTCGGGGAGAAGTGTCGAAATTGCGAGAGTCGTCCGATCTAGAAAAGGTGCGTGAGGTTTAAACCTCATAACAGTAGAAGGAAGAGCACTCGTCAAGTCCTGAAAGCATCGGGACCATCCAATTTGGAGGACAGATGTCAAAGATCCAAGCCCATAGGGGATTTGGAAACTAGGGAAATGGGAGTGAAGACTCTACCAAATTCTCAAAAGGAGAAAGCCAGGATTGATCGCGACTATTGATCATCCCAAAAAGATCACAACTATTTATCATGGCTAAAAGATCGCAGTCGTCCATCGAAGGGACACGTGGTTGTCGGTTGGTGTTTCGGCACCTGGGAAACCAAAGGGAAAGACCCCTCATTTTCGTAAGTCACGAAATCTTGGTATATGAAAACCCCAAATCGATTTAGCATGAAAAACAATTTCGGCATTTCAGCACTCGGGAAACCAAAGGGCAAGGTCCCTTGTCTCCGCAAGTCATGAAATTCTGATACACGAAACCCGGAATCGGTTTAGCGTGAAAAAGGTTTTCGACATTTCGGCACCCAGGAAACCAAAGGGAAAGATCTCTTGTCTCTGCAAGTCGTGAAATCCTGGTATACGAAACCCCGAATCATTTTAGCGTGAAAAGGTTTCAGTGTTTCGGCACCCGGAATTCCAAAGGGAAAGAAGATGCAGGAGTCTCGAAATGCGAAAGGTGTAAGTGTTGGTTCTGAACAGAGCAGAGAAAGGTTATAGTTTAAGAGCTGTAAAATCTTTTGGGGTGGAAAAAAAAATGAAAAGTCATTCTTTCCAAGTAAGGGTATGTTATTGAATGACTCCTCAAAAAGGAATTCAACCATCATATCTTTTGTTGTTACGAATTATAGAAATTTTACTAAGGTTTAGTTAGAATGTTGTTCTCTACTGTTTTTTCATAGTTGTTGTCTATACAGTCTGAGTTCTTATGCATTGTATGGAATCTATGCATTTCCAAAGGCCCACATCTTTTGACTCACATCTCAACAAAATAAAAGGGGCTCTAGAATATTAATATGTTGTACATATATCACGCAAGATACAAATATATGCATATAATCCTATTAAATGCGTATCCTGGTCATGCATCGATATTTTAGTGATGTTATTGCTTTGCATAGCTTATTATCGAAATATATGAGTACTCAGTCATTGTCATTCCTGTTTATACATCAACATTTCTTAGATCATTATCAACATATAAAAGAATCTATACAGAGAAATGAAAAGGAAGAATGGAGTCTGAGTTTGTCATAGTAATCAGTTCTGCACATTTAATTGTTCTTTTAATTGCAAGGTTGATATTTTGACATTCGGGATTCGCTTGTTACATATATGTGGAGTTCCTTTTCCCTATTAAACTCTGAAATCCTAAACCTCGAAACCCCAAAAATGCTAGGCCACAGTCTTTTCACATTTCGTGATTCGGCATTCCTTATTTCATTTTGTTTGCACATCAAGTCTTCGTAAACCCTAAAATCCTGAACCTCGAAACCCCGAAACTCTGGGCCACATTCTTTTTACATTTTGCGATTCGGCATACAACATGGTCTTTGTATTTTGTGTTCAGTGTGTGTAATTTCCGAAACCCGATCGACCTCTGTTTTTTTCACACCATTTTGTTCTCTACGGTTTATGTCATTAAACAAAAGTCTAAGTTATTTTATCGGTAAAGGTCCTGAATAAACGCCTCTGAACCCTTATGCTTACGGAGCATTATACTTCTGTAAACTCCTACTTATTATCGGAATATATATATATAGATTGAATATCTATCTGTCTTCCAGTTGTATGTGAACCCTGTTGGGATTAAGCTCTAAAAGGGAAAATTTGTAGACATATCGGCGGAAATCACTTACAACTTTTGTACTCGTAATTCTATCCATTTCCACTGTAATACTTAGGCATATATATATAGGTAAAATAAATATTGATTTTGATTCCTGTCGTACTTGGATTTTATTTGTTTTTGGACTATTAGGTACCCAAACAAACCCCAATCATTATCGTAACTTGGCGCATGATTTTCTTACCGAAGTATAAATACCCTATGTAAAGTTCTCAGGTTCAATTCCATTTACAATAGATAAATTCTGTACACTGGAGTTTCGAAATACTGGTAATTACCCTACAACTGCCTCCATGGTAATAACCTAGTTTATAAAGGGACTATTCTAGAATTTAACCATATAATTTACTTCTAATTATCCTTGAACAGATTTCGCCCAGGTTATTGTATCCATACCGAATTAAATAGATGCATTACAACTGTGCCTAAATAATTCAAAGAGATGGAACATCATTTCAATTCAGATTTAACGAATGCACTGCATCAGATATACGAGCATTTAAACAGAAAATGGAAATCATTTCAGTTCAGATTTAACAAATACATTGCATCATATATAAAATCATTCAAACAAAGAGGAATATAGCAACATATTTGAACCAACTTGCGGGAAGACAAAGGGAACAACCACGTTCCTCCCAACCATAGAATAGGGCAGTCAAAACACTTGCCCGATTCACCCCCTAGCCTGACCATGAATCCATGAGGGCAAACTTGGAATATCCTCCTCAGCAAATGTCTTTCCATTCCAGCAGACTTCTCTTGCCTCACACTCAATCCGTAGTGTTCATAACAGCAAGAGAACTCAAAATCGTTTCCCCCCAGCATACTTGGCAGTGTCCTGGCTCCTCACATATGTTATTTATCAATTTTGCCCAGGTCTTTTTCCCTCCCTTGGGAATTTTCGTAGCTTTCTAAATCCATGACTTTCAGGGGCTGCCAATGGAAAAATCTCTGATTTTCCACTTGTAATAATCAGGCCATAGGTAGTTCCAACATGTTCCCCGCTCATGGAGTCATGGTTAGATAATTTTAACATGGTTGTTCCATTTGTCCTCCTAGAATTAATATAATTATTATGTTTTTATACAAGTGTCATAGTCAAATAGTTAGTTGAGTTAAATCATATCTCTACCCAACAGTCATAATAATTAATTACAAATATCAAATTCAAAATTTGGAATTAAAATAAATGGCAAAAAAATTCCAAATTCGAATTTACTAAAAACGGAATAAATTTCCAGCAAATTTAAATTTCAAAAAATATTTTATTTTTTGGGATGTCACAGTACCCTTTTGGGTCTCTTGGTCACTCATTGGACTACAATTTTCAGTCCATACCTATGGCTTCTAGTCCCTTTTCTTATGCTATGCCCAACTTTACTTCACAATTTTTGAACTCCATCCCAGTTGTTGGCCCTAATGCTAGCATTAGGCTTGGGGGAAGTACACCTCCCTACACTCCTTTTTCATTTGGTGGATCTCAAATCCATCAAATCACTCCTAATATGGGATGCATTCTTGCTTTTAACCATGGGTCCAATCCTCCTGCTTCTCAGTGGAATAACCAACCTGGCGGACAAGCTTTAGCTCAAGCTCAATCCTACAACCCTACCTCCTCGACGTAGATTCCGACCAATACTTTTGGCATGATGAATCCACATCTATCCTTCGGATTCCAACCCAGAGGAGGTCAGTTTCACAGTTTGGGAACCTCCAACCCAGATCCAATCCGGTTGGGGGGAATTTCTATAACCCTCAACAGAACATTCATGTTGTAATGATTCCCAACCAACCTTATATGAATCAACCCAAAGGAGGGCCTTATAATTCCTGACAGGGCCATGGTGTTTACCAGAACCCTTGATGGCCTGCAAATCCACAAGCACAATCTTTCCCAGGAGGTTGGGGCCACATGTCGTAACCCTATCTCCCTCTTCTAGCCACATCTAATCTGCCAGATTTGTCTAAGTTAATGAATGACCCTATGAGTCATGATCCTACATGGCCCCTCATCCCCACCAAACTTCCTTCGGACTGAGGGTAAGAATGGAGATGATCTTGGTGATCACGTCACTACCTTTCACCTTTGGTGCTCATCAAATTCCCTTAATGATGATTCTATTTGTTTGAGATTATTTCAACGCACCCTCATTGAAGTTGTTGGGAAATGGTATATTGAGCTACCTAGGGGGGAATATGGGACTTTTAGTCAGTTGGTGATCGTATTTATTAACAACTTCCAGCTGCCCATTCGTTATGATGGTGGCTTAGAATTGTTGTCGACTTTGCCCCAGGATACCATCACTCATATATTGGACCATATCCAGGAGTGGCGTAGACGGAAGAGGTTGATTAAGACCCCTATACTCTCGACATTTATTTTAGAATGGTCTCTTAAGTCTTTTAATGCTCCTATCTCAAAGGACATTGCTACTTCGTGGGTTACCACTGAGGAAGAGGTGATCTTTAGGGCCCAGCAATTAGACTTGATATATGCTCAGTCTGGAATGTT
Source organism: Picea glauca (assembly GCA_000966675.3). Classification (NCBI taxonomy): domain Eukaryota; kingdom Viridiplantae; phylum Streptophyta; class Pinopsida; order Pinales; family Pinaceae; genus Picea; species Picea glauca. The sequence continues at coordinate 104,634 of JZKD02S0743865.1, forward strand.
ATACCACCTTCTTCCTAACGCACCGCAATCTACTTACGACCCTAGGAAAAATCTCGGACCTCATGCCAATGGCATTATAGGTGTCGCCAATGTAAATTTCGCAAACTTGGTGAAAACCATTTGAAAGATTTGTCTTTAAACCGGTCTATAGGAGGGCCAGCTTCGTCTGTGTCTTCCAACCCCATTCAGTCGAAGGATGTACACTCGGTGCAATTGTCGGCCAACCCAAATGGTAACCAACAACCAGGAGGGAATAATAAGAAAGGATGTAATAACCGTAAGGGTGGGAAAAATGGTAATAAACCCAAGGACAATAATAATAATGAGAAGATGGATAGTAATGTTGGAGAGGGAAAATGAGAAAAAAGCAAGGTGAAGTTTCCCTATAAGATTTCCATAGATGATCACCTTACCCATTTATTCCCCAAAACTGCAAAAGATGCGAGGATATTAGCTCAATCTCTTGTCCTGTTGACAAATCCATTCACACATAATAAACACCTAGCCTCGAGATCCTCAAACATCAGAAATGCAGTTGGTGGAAACTAGCAGTCACAAGATGGCGATCGTTTATGTATCGATATGGTCGATGCAAAATTTAATGTAGCCACTCGATCTCGAGATTATAACTCTTCACAAGATATCCTGGTCTAGAATCACCTCCTCCTCCTATGGAGATGAATTTACAGATTGAGAAACTAGAGCCATCGCCTTGTAGTCTAAAAGGAGTACTAAATCACTCTACCCATAATCCAAATGCTAGAGCCACCCAAAACTACTCTATTATTGAGGAACTACGTAAAACCCCTTGTGCGATGTCATCTTTGGAGGTACTCCATACATGTCCTTCACAGAGGAATGCCTTACTCTCTGATTTAGGATCTATAGAACTTAGTGGCTCAAAATTTATCAACTTTGACATCACAGATGTTAAGCCTCACTTTCCTTACCATGTGGCTTTCCAAATCCACGTGGAGTACTCAAAGTATACCATCAAACGTGCAATTGTTGATGAAGTCACTACTACATGTGTGATGTCCCTAGTCTATTGGAAAGGTCTCGATTCTCTAACTCTTTCCAAGTCATTGAACATGTTGACTTCTTTTGACAATCATTCCTTCCGCCCTCACGGTATTATCCCTGCCTTTCTGGTCCAGTTAGGCGGGAAGATTGTAGATGTCGAGGTAGAGGTAGTTGATGCGCCTCTTGATTATAACCTGTTACTAGGTCACAATTGGACTTATGATATGATCGTCATCGTGTCGTTCGTCTTTCATACTCTTTTTTTTCTTCATGAAGGGAAGATCGTGAATATAGATTAGTTATCCTTTGCGTGCTCTAGTCCTCATGCATCTCTTGGACCGTTGATCCCTGTGATCGACAATTCTTAGCCGACAACTGAGAATATTGGTGTCAGAATGTATTCTTCCCTTATGGTTACTTTTGACTTCTTGGCACCAAGCCATCATGTTTATGCCATGTCTAGTAGACCCGTCTCAACAGGGAGGTCCATGCCTTTCCTCACTTCCTATTTTAGTGATCCTTGGACCCTACCTTCCTCGACTTCGTCTTGTGAGGGTCAGTCACGTACTAGAATTATATCACCAACCTTTGTTAGTCATGTTGGAGATGGGTTGATAACCTCTGCTAGTCATGTTGAAGACTAGCAACCAACCGCCGCAAGTCATGTTGGGGGCACAAGTCTAATCATTTCTAGTCACACTGCACATACATCACCAACCTATGGTAGTCATGTTGGGGATTCATCACCAACCTCTACTAGTCATGTTGAGGATTTGCTAATGGCCTCTCCAAGTCATGATGGGAGCATGCCACCAGCCACTGCAACTCATTTTGGGGGCATTCATATGATTGAGAACCCTAGACGTGTAAGACGTAAGCCCAAGTTCCTTTGTAGGATTTGCAAAGGAGATCACCTTAATCGTTTGTGTCCTGCTATTGTTGTGGTACAAGAAGCGTGGTCCTTTCCTGGGAGCCCTTCGAGTTCTAAGTCATCTTTGGCTTCCCAACCTTCTTTGGTTGATACAACATTCATGCTGATGCAATCTTCGACTGACACCCCTCTTCCTTTAGGGGCTGATGCATCCCTTGACCTTGTTGTCTCGCTTCTTGTTCAACCAATGGTCGTGTCAATGCATTCTTCAACCAACACCACTCCTATTTTTGGGGGTTATGCATCTCTTGACCTTGTTGTCACGCATTCTATTCAACCAATAGTTGAAGAAGTGGTCACGTCGATGCAATCTTCGACTGATCCCACTCTTCTCTTGGAGAGTGACAAGCCTAAGGAAGTGACATTGCCGATGCAATCTTCGGTCAATCGTACTCTTCTTTTCAAGGGTGATGCATCCTTAGACCATGTCCTTAGAATCTCTAGTTCTGTACCTTCTTCACTAAGGAGAATCCCACTCTCTTTGAGTGTTCTCCCTCCAAGTCCTAGGGTGGTTTCCTTTGATTGGAATGATCTTGTACAGCCTTGACTTCCTTCTTCTACACCCTTCCAGATAAGGGCCATTCTTTGATATATTGTAGATAAGGTAACCTTTGCAAGTATTTTATCCTACTTGACTTGGAAAGCTTTGGGTTTTCCCAAGCTTGTGTCAACTCGTCATAAGTTGCTAACCTTTCACAGAAGTCCTTCACAGGAGCCTTGGCCTCCCCCATTATATGTTGCTTATAATAGCATCCACGAGTTTAATTTAATCTCTTTTCCAAATCGTCTCTAAAAAATGAAAATATTGTCGAATGATTTGTCCCTTTCACACTGGTTAAATTGGACTTGAAAGGTCACAAGTCCTAGTTAAGCTCTTTTCTGACTCATTCTCAAAAAGTGAAAAGATCGTCGAGTGAACTTGTCTTTTTCACACTCATAAATTGGTTTTTAAAAGACGTCTATTTGGCATAAGTTTATCCCTTTTTCACACCAAGTAGACTAAAATACATAAAAGGGACATTTTTTTTGGAGTTAAGTTGTGATTGCATCTCATTCCCTTGCTTACAGTATTGAGCCTATAGTCGGTTCTCGCTTTGCAATTATAAACTATTTGCCTCAGCAGTTTTGCATCCTAAACCAAGTAGAGCCTTGTTTATATACTTTGCAACTTGACACCCTATACCTAGGAGGGAACATTCCCCCGAGTGTCCATCTCTTGCATGCACTTCCTTGCATTGAGCATAGGTATGTTCCACTGCTAGAACTAGTTTTTCTTACTTGCGACACCTCTTTCCTCCTATGTATCATAGCATTCATTTGTCTATGAAAAAACAAAAAAACATGGGCAGGAAGGGAGTATTATCTTGTATCGGCAGTAGTCGTGTCACCTTTGAACAGAGCACAAAGTTGTTTGATTCCATTTGTCACCATAATTTTAGGTTTATCATGGCCTTAGGAAGTTGATCTCATTACAAAGTCTTCTCTACCGACTGGTTACTCTTCCAGTCCCTATAGAGAATTTCATTGATGCTTCCTGCATCTCATGTTTTCATCATTGGATCTATGCTGCTAGAGTTTTCCATATGTCTCATGCTATTGTTCAAAGGAAGTCTATCAACTTCTGCCAGCCACATCTCAAGACTCTTGACTTTGCATGTTGGCCATACCCTCAGTTTGTCTCAGAATCACATGATATTGTAGTCCTATCATGCACCCTGGCCCTACTTTCATTATTGGTAGGTAACCTTGAACCCAATAGTCGACATTTCATCATTGGTCATTGACTGTGTGGTTTCCCTTGTGTTCTACGGCGAGACATCTATTCACACATTGGGATTCGTGTAGTGTATTGGATGCCATTATCCTTATTGGTGGTTTCCTCACCTTTGTCAGCAATTTTCATCATTGTCTTCTATTCAAAGAGTATTTTTTCGTCTACCACTTGCACTTGGCACACGCGAAAGACACACAAGGTCATTCGTTCATGAACATGTTCTTCGTCTTATTTCCACCACATCATGAAGCTCCTGCTTTGTACCTCTTATTGACTGATGAGAGATGCCTTAATGCTCTCCTTTCAGCGGGTCTCTTTCCATCGAATTCATCCCATTTATTCTAGAAATGGGACCTAGAGTCTTATGAGTACCTTGAGGCTTTCAGTCATCAGTGGAAATATCTCTCACCATCAATAGTTGGGAATGCATCAATTTCTCTTGATCAATCGATTCTTCAGGTGTTCGATACCATCTCCTTTATTCACACTTGTAAGAATGTACTCGGTGCCTTGATACCTACTTTCATTATCAGTAGGTTGTCTCGCATTTGTTAACGGTATACCTCAATGACCAATAATCAAATGATGTCTCATTGTGTTTGACCTCAACTCATTTATTCACTTGATGTAGACTTCCACCTTTGGCAGAATGTGTAGAAGACTTGAAGACATCACTATGTGTTCGTAGCTTCCCTAAGTTGTTGCTTCCTTTTCATTGGACCAATACCTATATGAATTCAGTGATCATGGGAGATTAGACTATACTCCATGGTAGACATATATCTTCAGATTGGCTTTTGAGACTGGTTCTACTGGGTCTTGTTCTTGACTATGAGAGCTTTTGGCATATAACCGCATTTTTATTTTCCTATTCATGGCCACAGACACCTATTTGCTATATTTTTCACATGGATCTGCAGTGTAATTGTATTGGCAGCCATGTATGCAAAGTCAGTGCAGAATGTAATGAGCAACTAAGTTCATCCAGCTAGTCCCCTACCACTCCACTTCTGGGTTATTTATAATGTATTTTGGCCATCGCAGATACTCCTCTGACCTCACACATTAGGGGGAATATGTTAGAGAAATATTTTCCTCACCCTATGCAATCTTGCAGAGAGGGCCTTATTCCATTTCCCTATGCAAACTTATCTTCCCTATTGATAAAATCCAAAGACAAATATAAAAAAAATTCCATTTTTACACATCTTGCACACTATACAACAAGCGTATACATAGGTTGCTCCACTACAGCATGCATACATATGGATTTGTGCCAGAAAATCAAAATTAAATGTCGGGTTTACATGTCACGATAGGATATCTCTGATCCTTGGCCTTCCATATACTGAAAATTTTTCGACTCAGCCCTTCAGTTCCATTTTGAAGGCTATAAGTGGGCCAATTCTGAGCTATGTAAAAGGAGAAAGAATTCAACTTTGAGAGAAAATTTACTCTGGAGAAATTATTACTTTGTATTGAGTCTACATCCATTTGTCCTTTAAGTCTAAACATAGTGTTCAGCCCCCAAGATCTTCCCTTATTGATGGAGAACCTCATTGTCTCCCTTCTATGAGCTTGCCTTTGGTGGATGATTGAAATGTTCAAGGCCTAGCTGGAAGGAACTTGGTTTCTCAGTTTCGAACCATGCCGACATGGAAGTCTGTAATATTTTCACTTTTGCTGATCATTTATTAATAGAAATACTCTCTTCTCATCCAATTGATATCTTGCAAATATATGAGTTATTATCCATGGGCATGTTTGTTTTGTATATTAATGGATTATGCTATCTAATGTGCTAACCTTTTATATTATCACTATATGCTTGCTCTGTTTGTTTATTGAGAACCTGTTGTAGCTATAAAGATTTGGGTCAAAGTGCTCAATGGTGGACATCATCAAACATCTAGACAAGGTAGGTCCCTTTCTTATCTCGGTTGCACATTGGTTTATATAGCATGTTTTTGGGATAGAGTTGATTTCTGTAGTCATATCCATATGTTGTGTTTTACCATAGCCATAGAGATATTTTCCTCGTAACAGGACTGAATTCTATGGTCACCTCCTTATCTAAATCATTTGAATTACCCAATCCATGTCACTGTACCATTCCCATGGAGTTCTACAGATTTTTTAACATGACAAGTGTAAGGTCTTCTGTCAGGTGAGCATCATTGTTGAGCTTCCATAAATTTCCATGTGAGCAGTCTTTTCCCTCGCTTTAATTCCTTATCTCACATGTATGTGGGACAAGAAATATCATCATCACAGATTTTGGGGTTCTTAGAAATCATGCTCAAAGGTGGAGTTCATGTAAAAAGATCCACCTAGCCTTTTAGTCCGTACACACTGGGATTTCTGTTTAAGGAAGGCCCTACTCATTCGTTATTTTTTCTATGGATGGATAGAATTTTCTCTTGGCAGTCTCATAGTAGTTCCCTTCTTTTTGTCCTTATCCTCTATGTGGGATTTTTGAATCATGGATAAAGGGATAATTGGGCATTGGTCTAGGCAGATGGACCTAATGGAGAAGGAACTTTCTCACATGTTCTCCATAATTAATTACTTGAAACTGCAATATAATGGGCTCTCATCTCAAGTGTTAATGGTTTTGGAAGTTTTGGTGCAATAGTGATCCAGGTCGACATTGGTGGCCACCCACCTATTCCACTAGCTCAAATCACAGTTTTCATCTTGGCACTTTTCTATAGTTTTTGGGTCCCAAATTTATGGGGTCATTTTGAGGCCCTGAATGACATGTTTTTGATGTGGCAACACTCAATAGATGCCAAAGGATTGTATTGGGCTATTCAGAATTTGTACTCCTCATATAGACCTTTTTGACAGGGTATGGAGTTCCCAAATGGGGATCGTATGAAAACATTACGACCTCAGTAAATTGACGTATCAACTACCCCCATCAGGGCCCAAAAACCTTTTGGAATTTCATCTTCTGAGGTTAGGATTTTTTATGTTTATGGATTTCTTATTTATGATTTATGTTAAAAAGGACTTTGGAGGCTCATTGTAATCATCTTCTTGTGAATTTGTGTAGTCTTCACATATCTTCTCATAGATAAGCTACCACCATTCGCGCGAGTTCATTTCAATATGTAATTTCTTTTACAGTCTCTCCATATTTCATTCTTTAATAGAAATTGATTATTAGTGTATATCTATTTTTTTGTTCTATTTATGTGTTTCATTTTGTTCCCTCATAAATATAGATCAATGGTATCAGATAGGTATGCTCTTTATATGTTTCTCTATGCATGTCCCCAACAAGGTCATGGTATAAGGCATTAAGAATCAAACTTGTTGAGCCTTCATAATACCATCCTCATTGACCTCGATGGTCACGCATGGATGAGGAAAAGAGAGGCGAGGGAGCAGAAAATCCAATTAATCTATTGTTCGCAGAAGTCCTCACACAATAGAGGAATGGATCATTTTTCCTAAATCCTTCGACAGCTACTGACAACAACAAATGTGTCTTCATCAAGCGACCACTTTGGAGGCGTTTCCCCTTCATGATACAAGTTAATTTTGATATTCCCATATTTGAAGTTCATATTGATGCGGATGCTTTGGAAAAGTGGTTAAATATACTAGAAGGTTATTTCTCTATCCATAGTTTTTCCAATAGGGAAAAGATCACCTTTTTTCTCCTAAAGGTTGTCCCTCATTTCAAACGTTAGTGGGAGACTTACTGTGAAAAACACTCCACAAAGGAGTCTAAAATATTTAGGGTCAAATCCCACTTGGGATTCTTTTATGGATGTCGTCAAGGAACAATATTACCATTTTGGAAACTACGATGACCAATACACGATATGGACCACACTGCATTAGGAGAGGGACCAAACAGTGCAAGAGTTCATAAATACCTTCCATACCTTGAACACCAAGTTGGGTATCAGAGACTCCGAGCGGCATCTGATTCTAAAATATCGTAGGGTTCTACATATGTACATCCAAATAGAAATGGATTTTTTAGACATCTCGTCACTGGGAGCTGCTTATCGATATGTTGTCAAGATCAAGAAAAAATTTAAGTAGAGGAATAAGTGAGAGTTTGGATCCACGAATGCATCACAACAGAAGCATCCCTAGCATAGAGAACAAAGTACAAAGAAACGATGGAAAAACTCAAGAAAACCATTCTAAGTCGGAAACAAAGAAGGGTAATGGGAATATGAAGAAAGACATTGGGAAGTGTTGTGAGTTCCATAAAATCCCTTGGCACAACACCGATGAATGTCGCTTGAAGTAGTCATTGGCGGTCAAACTTAAATCCTAATAATTAGATCCAAGCTCTAACTATGATTTAGATCCAAACAAGGGGAAGCAAATAATTGATGCAAAACCCAGTGTCATAGTCACTACCACCAAGATCTAGCCAAATAAACCAGAATATTTGGAGGAAGGTGAGAACCTTTTTCACTGCCAGATGTGGGTGAAGGGTGCCCTGTTACATTTCATTATTGATAGTGGAAGCTAAAAGAACCTCATCTCAGCATAGGTGATCAAGTGGTTGGAATTTCCGACAACACTACATTTGTAGCCATACAACATCAGATACCTCAGGAAAGGATGAGATCTCTTCATCAGCCAATAGTTTTTTCTTCACTATGGCATCAATCCCTTCAAGGATGAGGTATTGTGAGATGTTTATCCACTTGAATTTTGTTATGTTATTCTATTCCATCCATATATGTGGAAACATCGTGTTTTTATGAGTCTATACCTCATAGTTTCATTGTGATTGTGGGAAGACAAATGTACAATATAGTATAGGTAGCTCCATCTACCACAATTTCTTTGGTCTTAACTAAGCAATAGAGGAAGGTCATCTCCCAAACTGGGAAATTTTTCCTCTTCATGATTTACTCTCAGAGTGAGTGGAAGGTTGTGGCCACATCCATGACCTCCATAGAGGGCTCCCTTATGTAGCATAATCAAGTGGAAAATTTCATGGAATAATATTGGGGCATCTTCACCTCACCTATCGGGGTGCCTATGCACTATTAGGTCAACCATTCAATTGAGTTGACCCCTGGAACTCCTTTTCCTGGAACTCCTTTTCCTAATAGGCTAGTGTATCAACACTCTCTCCTGGAAAATGAGGAAATCAAGCACCAAATTCAAGAGCTTCTATAAAAATGGAACATTTCACCAAGATCCTCGCCTTGCAGAATCCCAATCTTGCTCGTACAGAAGAAATATGGAACCTAGCAACTTTGTATCGATTACAGAACTCTAAACAAAATCATTGTCATGGAGCGATACCTAATTCCCCGAATTAACGACCTTCTTGACTGGCTCAAGGGGAAAAAGTAATATAGTAAGAATAATTTTAATTTTGGCTACCACCAAGTCCCCATAGAATATATTGATGTATGAAAGATTGTTTTCAAGTCTAAAGAAGGTATTTTCGAGTGGTTGGTCATGCCTTTTGGCTTGAAGAATGCCCCATAAAATTTCATGATATTGATGGATGACATATTGTGGCCCTTCACCAATTCCTTTGTGGTTGTATATCTGGATGAAACCCTCGTCTTCAACAATAGTTGGGCAAAACACTTGCAGCACATTCAGCAGGTCCTCCACACTCTATGGCAACATAAGCTATATGATAACTTAGATAAATTCTCCTTTGACATGAAAAAGGTCCAATACCTTGGATACATTGTAGATGATAATGGTGTGCATGTCTATCCAACCAAGATCCAAGTCATTTGTGACTATCCAGCACTGACAACACTAACCAATTTTCAGATCTTCTTAGGCCTTGCCAACTACTATCCCAGATTCATATTGGGGTTCTCTCATGTTGCATGGGATCTCAACCAAGTGACCAAGGGTGGTTGCAAATCCAAAATTGTGTGGGGAAGAGCACATCAAAAATACTTTTATTATCCGAAACAACGCTTATGCACAATCCTGGTGCTCCCCTTACCTGATCTGCAATGACCATTTGAGATTAATACAAATTCTTCCAATTATGTTTGCGATGTCATTATCACTTACCATGGTCATCTGGTGGAATATCACAGCGAGACACTCTCAGATGTCATTCATAAGTACACAACCTATGAAAAATAAATGTATACCATCATATAATCCTACCACCAATGGAAGCATTACATTTTGGGAAAGGAGACACTCATCCATAAGGATCATAAGCCTTTGTATTTCATGCATAAAAAAGGAAAATTGAAAAATGACCGCCATAAAAAGTGGTCCACATACTTGCAATAGTTTGACCTCAACATTAAGTATAAGAAAGGGAGAACCAATCCCATCACTGATTTCCCCAGTCGCATCATTGACTTCCTCAGTCGACCTCTAGTTGCAACACTAACCACAATGCTTGACTCTTATTGACATGAGACCTCTAGGTGGTCCCAAATATATGATAGTGATCCTAACTTCACTAATACCTACCATATGTTGGGAACAGGAATGGTTGTTTCTGAATTCCATCTTCAGGATGGACTTCTATGCCATGTGTTTCATCTATGTGTTCCTTCAAGTGTGTGTGAGAAGTTGATTTGGGAATCCCATTACAATTGGGTGGCAAGACACTTTGGCATGGAGAAGATAATGTTAGTACTACAAAATTATTTATATTGGAGAAATATTTGATTGAAATTTAGTAATTATATCATATCTTTCACTACCTACTCCCTTACCAAGCCATCCATTAAAAATCAAGGACTGTACACCCCTTTGCCTACTCCTGATGGTCCCTAGGAATCCATATCAATGGACTACATGTCAGGTCTCCCCTCCACCAAGAATGGAAATGACTGATTATTCATGGTTATTGATCAATTCTCTAATATGGTCATTATGACTACCTACAAGAAGAGTATCATAATTGAGGCCACTGCCAATATCTTCTTTGAGCATGTATGTGTTAGAAAAATAGGATCAAAGAGAAATAAAATAAAACAAATATGAAAATAAAATACAGAAGATACATAATACAATAGAGACAGAGATATATTTGGTTCAACCAGTGTGGCCTACGTCCACCAAATAAATTCCCAGGTCCTTCCTTTATTATTATCTATAAAATGAAGGGATACAACCTACAACATACCCATTGTAACTTCCTCTTATTTATCTCATAGTCTCCTCTCTCATAATACAATATTCACTCACTCACATAGTCACAATACAATTCCATCATACATAAAAGAGGGTTTCCGTCTAGGGAAAAATACCTAACATAACTTCTACCATCAGATATAAGACCTTATAATGAACAGTCCAGATTGACTACGAAATTACAATATTTTACAAGGAAAATTTTCCAAAAAATTCTCTTCAAAGGAACTGCCCCCAACCCCCCCATCAGGTAATGGGGTCCAAACGTGAATAAAACAAGACCTATAAATTAGGAAGATAATTAGGCTCCACAACCAACAATATCCCACTTGGATACTGATCGAAATGACTTCACTGTTGTTGTACCTGTTGGACTATGATCCACCTTGGACTTGACAAATTTTTCTTCTCCACCTTCATTCTTGAAGACCAAATGAAACTGAGAAGGAACTCGATTTCTCCCTTGTTACTACCTTTGTTAACATGTCTGAAAGATTCTGGCTAGTATGTATCTTTTCCAACTTCAATTGTCCATCTTCCAAAATGGATCATATGAAATGGTACCTGAGTTGTATATGCTTAGTCTTAGAATGGAAGGTTGAGTTATTTGCAATATGAATGGCACTCTGGCTGCCATAGTACAACCTGTTATTCTCTTACTTCTTTCTTGATTCCTTCATAAACCTATGTAACCAAAACATCTCTTTACTAGCGTCTGTAGCAGCAACATACCCTCCTTCCATTGTTGAAAGTACAACAACCTTTTTCAGTTTCAAAATCCAACTTATCGCAGTTCCACCTATAGTAAAAAAATATTCTGGGGTGCTCCTCATGCTATCTTTAACACCTTCCATATCTGAATCAACATATCCCCGTAGAACAGTTTCTAAACCTCCAAAACATAATGCATTAGTAGTACCTCTCAAATACCTATGAATCCATTTTACTATCTCTCAATCTTCGTTACCTAGATTGTTCATATACCTACTCACAACTCACACTGTATGTAAAATATTTGGTCTTCTGCACACCATAGCATACATCAATATGCAAATTATTGATGAATAAGGGACCCTTAACATGTATTCTATCTACTATTGTTTCTAGGGACACATTTCCTTGGTTAATTTGAAATGGTTGGCCAAAGGTGTACTAACTGGTTTTGCATTCTGCATTCTAAACCTCTCAAACACCTTATCTATGTACTCACCTTGAGACAATGTCAATTTGCAATTTTTGTTATCTCTTGTTAATCTCATACCAAGGATTTTCTTTGCAGCACCCAAATCCTTCTTCACAAATGAATTATCTAATTTATTTTTTAGCACATTTTTATCCTTGATGTTAGGCCTTGCAACAAGCATGTCATGTACATACAATAGCAAGATATTATATCTTCCATTTTCTAGCCTCTTAAAATAAACACAGTGATCAGAATGACATCTACTATAACCTTTTTCTGTCATAAACATGTCAAATTTCAATACCACTATCTCGGATCTTTCTTTAGGCCATATAATCTCTCCTTCAACCTGCATACCAAATTCTCCTTTCCTTTGACCTCATACCCCTATGGTTGCTTCATATAAATCTCTTCCTCCAAATCCCCATGGAGAAAATTTGGTTTTACATATAAATGTTCAATATGAATATCTTTTACTTCCAAAAAACTTAAAATACTCCTAATTAAAGTCATTTTAACAATAGGAGAAAATATTTCATCAAAATATATACCTTTCTTTTGTGCAAACCCTTTTACAACAAGTATATCCTTGTACCATTTTTTGCCTCCATCAAGTTCTTCCTTCAACCTATAAACCCATTTATTATGCAATGATCTTTTTCCTGCAGGAAACTGAACAAAGTCCCAAGTTTTTTTTATTTACCAAGAAATCCATTTCATCTTTCATGCCTTGCTCCCATTTATTTTTATTCTCTTCCTGCATTGCCTCTTCATAAATTTTTGGTTCACCAGATTCAGTTAACAATAAATAATGCAATGAAGGAGAGTATCGTTAAGAGGGTCTGCTTAACCTGGTATATATTCTAACAACACTTTCAAGGGTTTGAGGTATATGTTGCTACTATTGTTGTACATTTTGATTTTCCAGTACCTTTGGAATTTCATTTTCTTTGATTTCATCAAGCATTGTGTATTATGTGTTTTCATTTTCCTGTTTCTTTCCCTATAACTAATCGTTGTACATGACCTTTTCATTGAATACCACATCTCTAATCCTAATTATTTTATTATTTTCATAATCCCATAAGCGATAACCAAAATCGTTAACACAGTATCCAATAAAGTTACACCTCTTGGATTTTTCCTCAAGCTTCGTTCTATTTTATTTAACAATATGGGAAAATGCTTCGCAATTGAAAGTCTTCAGAAATGAGTAGTTTACCTTCTTACCTATCCATACCACCTCTGGAATGCGACCATCCAAGAAAATTGAAGGCCCTTTGTTTATTAATTAAACGGAAGTATCTACAACATATGCCCAAAAATGTAAGGGAAACCCAACATACAATCCCATACTCCTTGCGTGTTCCATGATTGTCATGTTCATCCTTTCTGACACACCATTTTCTTGTGGTGTTATTGGAACTGTCTTCTCTCTATGAATCCCATGGTATGAGCAGTAATTATCAAACTCCTTGTTGCAATATTCACCTCCATTGTATTATCTGATATACTTCAACATTTTTCATGTCTCATTCTCAACCAAAGCTTTCCATTTCTTGAAAGTGTCAAAAACATCATATTTTTTTCTAATGCAATAAACCCAAGTTTTTCTAGTTGCATCATCAATAAAATTAAAATAATAATGAGAGACACCAAGAGATGATACCTGAGCTAATCCCCATACATTTGTATGCACAATCTCTAACTTTTCACTCTTCTTTTCCTTCCCAACCCTGAGAAATATAACTCTCTTATATTTTCCATAAAAACAGTGTTCACAAAAATCCAAATCAACTTGTTTAATATATGGAAACAAATTCATTTTGTGAAGTATCTCCATCCCCTTCTCACTCATGTGTCCAAGCCTATGATTCCAAAGTGTTGTATCCACTCCTGTAGAAGCTAAGGAGATACAAGAGTCATCATTACGAGTACATAAACACAATGTACCCACCTTCTCTCCTTTTCCCATTACTAGTGATCCTTTAGTGACCTCCCATGCCTTATCTGTAAATGTAGATATACAACCTTCGCTTTCCAACTTTCCTGTTGAAATTAGATTTATTCTCAGATATGGTATATGTCTCACCTCTTTCAGTAACCATTGGTTTCCATTATTTTTCTTTTTTTGTACCTTACATATTCTAAAAATTTGGATTGGTTCATCATCACCAAAATAAACCTTTCCAAAATCACCTTGAACATAATTTTGAAAATAATTCCTATGGGGTGTGGATTGAAATGAAGCCCCTGAATCTACTACCCAAGACTCAATAGTATTATCTAAAGAAAGAATCAAATCATATTGTAATAAATCTTGTGGTACATTTTCTTCCTGATTTTTCTCATGTTTTCCATCTCTTTGTTTCTTTGGAGCTCTGCAGTTTTTTATTTAGATGTCCTTTCTTCCCACAATTCCAACACTCTATCTTTCCTAGTCTAGATTTGGATCTGTCCTTCCTAGACTTCCCATGGTTTCCTAGACTCTTTCCTCTTTCCCTTTTTCTTCCCCTGTTATCCACAATTAATGCATTACCTAATGTCTCACTTGTGTTTTTCCATCACATTTCCTTGCTAAGGATAACACCAAAAACATCATCAAATTTCATAATGTTTGAACCAGAGACAGAGTTACTTATATCCATGACCAAGTTGTTCCAGCTTTATGGCAATGCGCACAAGATTAGAAGAGCCCTAAACTCATCATAAAAGTCCACTTTTACATAACTTAGTTGATTAGTAACCATATTAAATTCATTTAAATGATCGACAACAGACCCATCTTCTGACATCTTCATATTAAATAATCGCTTCATTAGAAATACCTTGTTTGAAGTCGAGGTTTTTTCATATAGTTTAGCCAATGCATTCATCAAAACTTATATTGTCTTTTATTTCAAAATATTTAAATCCATCGACACTACCAGGCACAATCGTATCATTCCCAATTCCTTTCTATCAAGAATATCCCATTCTTTGTCCTTCATACTCATCGATTGTTTTTCTTTTCTTCCCAATGGTAGGTAAAGATCCTTCTGATATAAATAATATTCCATATGCATCTTCTATAACTAGTAGTTTTGGATGTTAAATTTCTCTACCTTAAACATTTCATCTTCTGCCATTGCTCCCACTCAAAATAGGAACCCTCTTTTCCTCCAAGTTTCCTTTCACTCTAATACTAGTTGTTAGAAAAAGAGGATCGTGGAGCAATAAAATAAAATAAAATAAAGAAATAAAACATAGAAGATACATAATACAATAGAGGCACAAATATATATGGTTCACCCAGTGTGGGATACATCCACCAGAGAAATTGTGAGGTCCTTCCTTTATTATTATCCAACAAATGAAGGGATACAAACTACAACATACCCGTTGTAATGATGCAGGAGCATCTCTCCATGCAGCCAACCAGCCAGCCAGCCACGTCAGCGCGCATGCATTCAGATGCTAAAAGGGAGGCGCAGCCTCATTCAAATTTGAAATGAATGTAATTTAATGTCTTAGGCTGGTGAGCGAGAAAATCCATGCCTTTGCGCAGGCTCTAGATAAGATAGGCATTTAATGTGTGTCATGGCTGAGATCTAGATCCAAGTGATGGACTAGACAACCATTGATTGTAATTTAATAGAGTAGGTGAATCTGGAGGAAGGAGCCTCAGGTAAAAGATATTTTTCATATCTCATTTTGAGTTAGTCGGATAGAAGAGGAGAGAGTCGAAAGGGCTCAGGAACAACATTTGTATGATACAGGCATTGTTGCCATTTATTAATATAACCAGAGCAATTTCTCCTGCATATTTTGTGTATATGGATGTTTGTGTGTGTTCCATGTATATTCTATAAATGTATGCTATGGTTGTATGTTTGCAGAGAGTTGTGTTTGATTTCAGGTTGAGGTTCTTTGAGGTTTCATGCCATGAGGGCATGACAGAGTGCTGAGGGCTCTGAATACCAGTGAATGAGTGCACTTTTGAACTCTGAGGAGTCAGACGAAGACGTGCTATGGCACAAGACTGAAGTCAACAACTAAGGAAGAATGACATGTGAGGTTGTTGAACAACTCAGGAGGTAAGGCCGTGTAGCTGAAACACAATTGCAGATAGAATCACTGAGGATTTTGTAGGAGCTCTGCCAAGTGGGCATTGAGCACATGCACGAGGTGCTGAGGGAAGGAACTCTGTTGTGAGTTCGAGAAAGACAAGAATCACGGAGGATTCTGAGAAGCTCTGCCAGGAGGGCATCGAGCGAAGTGCATAGGTGCACAAAAGGAACCCAGAACTGTTGAATGTTCTGTGGAGAAGATACTCCTCCAGGAGGGCGTCGAGAGAGTGTGCAAGCAGGCACAGAAGAACAGAGAACTCTCTTTGAGTTCTTCCAATTGGAGGAAGAGTCCACTAAGGGACCTTTACTGAGTTTTTGAATAACCAGAAGCCCTCGAGAGGAGGCTTGAGTAGAAGGACAACCAAGAGGGCAGTCATTTCATTCTCCATCTAAGGGAGAAGAAGGACAAAACCCCCTAAAGAGGTCTGAGTGTTCGTAAAAGCTCAGAAGAGATAGCACCAGCATGTGCATGAGAGACTCTGCAGGAGCGCAGATGTCGAAATCCTTTAAGGGTTCGAGAGGGAAAATTTCATAAGGAACAACGTCGTGAGGAACGAGCAGCAAGTCATGAGGTTGTAGAGCTTGCAGAGGGACGGAAAAGGGTGAGGCCTTTGAAAGATTGAAAGTATCCCAAGCCTGGGAAGAAGGCACACAGAGATGCTCAGGCGAAGCAGCATCAGTCGTCAAATCAAAAAGAGAAGAGATCTGGACCATTGAAGATTCACGTCCAGAAGGAGCTTAGGAGGAGCCTACAGCAAGTGGAGACTGACAGTCGTCGGATCTCACAAAGAAATCCTGTGATTCGTTGGATCGGGAGGAGTTGCGCAAAGGTTAAGCTTCAGGAGGAGTGACATCGACCATTTGATCAGCCGAGAGAACCTGGACCATGGATTCGTATCTAGAAGGCAGCATAGGAAAGACGCAGAGGAGAATAGATCTGGGTCGTCAGATCTGGGACAGATACCCGACAGCCGACGGATCTGTGGAAGCTGCATGAGGTTTAGATATCGGGACATCCAGGGGCCCGAAATAGCGAGTTGATCTAGACCTTTTATTGAGAAAACGGACACGTGTCGTGAGATCACCCACATCGGGGACTCAGGCATTGGGAGTTGGAAGAGGAAGAAGAAGTCGTTCAAAGTCGCGAGGTCACGAGGTTGCGAGGTGGCGAAGAGGCGAGAGAACGGAAGCCGTCCATATGAAGAGGACATGTGGCAAATATCGAGGAGATCTCACGAACTCGGGAGCTCGTGGAGTGAAAGCCCAAACACTGGGTGCTCCAGGACGCGAGGACACGAGGCACGAGAAAAGAAGATTCGTTGGATCTGGGCGTCGAAGGACCGTTGGATCTGCACGTGCCATCGGGTCTCGAAACCTCGCAAGAAAAGGCTCGAGAGTTAAGGTGCGGGAGTAGTGAAGTCGCGAGATGTGATATCCCGAGAGCCGCAGAAGTAGTGTGGGTCACAGCAGGGTGACGTAGCAGGTGACGCGAGCTCATCAGAGTCTCGTCATCTTGGGACTCGGGAGCCGGAGAGTTGAATAATTGACCCCGCGAGTAGCGAGGCTGCGAGGGGGTGAAGTCGCGAGGAGGCAAAAGCCGCGAGGGGCGAGATCGGGAGTTCGACGTCTCGGGCCTCGAAAGTTGACGTTGGAGTCCTTGGACCTCGCGAGAGGCGAAATCGCAAGAGGGCGAGGTCGCGAGGAAGCGACATCGGCGTTTCGGCGCATCGGGCATCGGAAGGTGGAAATCCAAGGGGTTGGTATCGCGAGCGGCGAAGCCGCGATAGCACAGGAGTTCCGGTGGAGGAAAGAGAAAGTCAGCGTTGACTGACATCTCGTGTCTTGGGGACTCAGAAGATAAAGCATGGAAGTTAAACCGTGGAACTCGCGAAGGTGCGAGTTGCGAAGGGCGCTAGCATTAGCCTAGCCAGTGGTCACACGCAGAGGGCACTGACAAGAAAGGGCGATGTGATCGTTGGGGAATGGAGGAGCTCGTGCCTAGTATTGTTCGGCCAGGAAGCTCCGAAAGGACCTGTGGACTGGGTCAGATTTCGACAGGGATTCCCAAGTGAATCTCAAGGAGCCTCTTCGGTTCTTGCATAAGGGGATTTGAATGATCCTGTGTGTGCAGGAGGTCAGGTGAGAGACCCTGCAGGGTGATAGGTAGGACCTCTTTGCGTCAGGTGGTATCATAGCTGATATCTTGTCTGTATATTTCAGACAGGAGGAGAAAGAAGAACTGAATCACTCTGATACACATCAAATGTATCAGAGCGGGAATCTGTTTGTATATTGCAGACAGAGGAGTAGCAGGAAGACAGAGTTACTGAAGACTCTGTAATGATTGATTGTAGGTAAGCAACAATCAAGGAGACAGTTAGGGAGACTGTAAGGAGATGAGGCTGGAGACACTCTTAGTGTGGAGTGACAGTAGCAGATCTTCCACGAAGGCAGATAGAAGTAGCAGGATGGCTACTGAAGGCCGCAGGAAGAAAATCAAGGCAGAAAAGCTTGCAGAGATGGATAGAGAGCTCCCTGATATATGAGCAGAGATAGAGAAGCTTGAACTACAGATGTGACAAAATGAAGAATTGGTTTCGATATGTGAACCCGAGACTGGAGACAGCCTCGATGATTCTGAATTTGAATTGGGATCGTCTGATGATATCAAAGACTGTCAGATGGGCAGAGAAGTAGAAATTCCAGATTCCCATGAGGGCAACGAGCTGAGATCACTGCGGGATCTCACAGACTGTCAGGAGGACAGTGAGGGAATTTCAGGTTGCCAGGAGGGCAATAGTAAGGGATCAGATGATGATCTCGAAGACTGTCATGAGGACAGTAGAAGGATTCCAATTTTCCAAGTGGGCAAGGAAACAGAAATGGGATCGACCGAGGATCTCAAAGACTGTCATGAGGACAGCCAAGGAAATTCACATTGCCAGCTGGGAAATGAAAGGAGATCGTTGAGGGATCTCGAAGACTGTCGGGAAGGCAGCGGAAGCATGGAAGACTACCAGGAGGGAAGCAGAAGCGTATTGAACTGCCAAGTGGGCAGAGATGAAAATTTGGGGCCATCTGAAGGTCTCATAAAGAGTTCAATTCAACAAAGAGTGTTGATGAATATGGGATCGGTTGATCTCATGGTCTGCCAGGGAAGCAGCGGAAGCGTCTCATATTGCCAGGAGGGAAGAGACGAGCAGATGAGACCATCTGAGGGTCTTGTGAACTCAGAAGCAAGTTGGATTCAGCCAGGGGAGATGATAAAGAAGATGAGCTCGGGATTCGATTGTGATCAGCGTGTACAAATGACAGCAGAAGAAGATCAGAGGAGCCGAATGATGATTGGGGCAGTTCCAATATTCTTTCCATTTGCCCAGGAGGAGGCAAAAATTGGTGGTGCAGATGGTGCAGCAGCAGAACAGTCGGCGGAGACTGTCAAGGATGAATTGGTGCAGATGGTGAAGACTTCCCAAGAGGATGAAGAGAATGAGCATTCTGAGGAACAGCTCAATGATTTAGGCCAGGGAGCTGAAAGGGAAGAAGTTGTAGCACTGAAGCTGACAACGGGAGGAGTGGAAGAAAAGAATGAACATTCGGAAGAATGGCTTGGTATTTTCAACCAAGTAACTGAAGGGACTGTAACGATAGAGGTTGCAGCGGAAGCTGAAAAAGAGAAAGAGCATTCTGGGGAATGGCTCAAAGACTTCAGCCAAGAAGTTGAGGTATATGTAGCATTGAAGCGGACATTCGAAGAAGCTGAAGAAAAGGAAGATGATCATTCTGAGGAATGGCTTAGCATTTTCAGCCATGAAGCTGAAAACAATGCAACAGGGGAGGTTGTAGAAGCAGAGGAGGAAGAGGCAGACAACAATTGATTTGTTGATCTGTGGGAACAGATGGAAGCCCTGGAGGAAAGGGTGAGAGTGCAGGGAAGGCACATCCAACAGGTGAAGTTGGAAATAGATAAGGAAGGAGGCATGGGAGATCATGGTGATCTTCTCATGTGCCAGAAATTTTTGCAGCTAAGGAGACTGCAAGAACTAGACCAGCCAAGGGAGCAACTGGATGAAGTGATCAAGGAGATCAGAAGGCTGATGTTGGGGTCAGCAGGAATTGCCAGCAAGGAGAAGTTGGGCAGAAGGAAAGAGGCAGCAGCAGCGCAGCGGAAGCAGAAGCGGTAGCAATAGCAGATTGGAGCAGATGGAAATCTCCAGCGATTGGTTTGGGATCCAGGAGGATTTCCAACAGCTACAGGGGAAGCTCATGAGCAGGAGCTCATGATTTTTGCAGCTGTGGAGTATGATGCAGGAGCATCTCTCCATGCAGCTAGCTAGCCAGCCATCCACGTCAGCGCACATGCATTCAGATGCTGAAAGGGAGGCGCAACCTCATTCAAATTTGAAATGAATGTAATTTAATGTCTTAGGATGGTGAGCCAGAAAATCCATGCCTTTGCGTAGGCTGTAGATAAGATAGGCATTTAATGTGTGTCATGGCTAAGATCTAGATCCAAGTGATGGACTAGACAACCATTGATTGTAATTTAATAGAGTAGGTGAATCTGGAGGAAGGAGCCTCAGGTAAAAGAGATTTTTCATATCTCATTTTGAGTTAGTCGGATAGAGGAGGATAGAGCCGAAAGGGCTCAGGAACACCATTTGTATGATACATGCATTGTTGCCATTTATTAATATAACCAGAGCAGTTTCTCCCACATATTCTGTGTATATGGATGTTTGTTTGTGTTCCATGTATATTCTGTAAATGTATGTTGTGGTTGTATGTTTGCATAGATTTGTGTTTGATTTCAGGTTGAGGGTCTTTGAGGTTTCATTCCATGAGGGCATGACAGAGCGCTAAGGGCTTTGAATACCGGTGCATGAGTGCACTTCTGAACGCTGAGGAGTTAGACAAAGACGTGTTGTGGCACAAAACTGAAGTCAACAACTCAGGAAGAATGACCTGTGAGGTTGATGAACACCTCAGGAGGTAAGGCCATGTAGTTGAAACGCAATTGCAGACAGAATCACTGAGGATTCTGTAGGAGCTCTGCCAAGTGGGCATTGAGCGCATGCACGAGGTGCTGAGGGAAGGAACTCTGCTGTGAGTTCGAGAAAGACCAGAATCACGGAGGATTCTGAGAAGCTCTGCCAGGAGGGCATCGAGCGAAGTGCATAGGTGCACAAAAGGAACCCAGAACTGTTGAACGTTTTGTGGAGAAGATACTCCGCCAGGAGGGCGTCGAGAGAGTGTGCAAGCAGGCACAGAAGAAAGGAGAACTCTCTTTGAGTTCTGCCAATTGGAGGAAGAGTCCACTGAGGGACCTTTACTGAGTTGTTGAATAACCAGAAGACCTAGAGAGAAGGCTTGAGTAGAAGGACAGCCAAGAGGGAAGTCATTTCATTCTCCATCTGAGGGAGAAGAAGGACAAAACCCCCTAAAGGGGTCTGAGTGTTCGTAAAATCTCAGAAGAGATAGCACCAGCGTGTGCATGAGAGGCTCTGCAGGAGCGCAGACGTCGAAATCCTTTAAGGGTTCGAGAGGGAGAAGTTCAGAAGGAACAGCGTCTTGAGGAACGAGCAGCAAGTCACGAGGTTGTAGAGCTCGTAGAGGGACGGAAAAGGGTGAGGCCTTTGAAAGATTGAAAGTATCCCAAGCCTAGGAAGAAGCCACACAGAGATGCTCAGGCGGAGAAGCATCAGTTGTCAGATTGGCAAGAGAAGAGATCTGGACCATTGAAGATTCACGTCTAGAAGGAGCTCAGGAGGAGCCTACAGTAAGTGGAGACCGACAGTCGTCGGATCTCACAAAGAAATCCCTTGAGTCGTTCGATCGGGAGGAGTTGCGTATAGGTTAAGCTTCAAGAGGAGCGACATCAGCCATTTGATCAGCCGAGAGAACCTAGACCATGGATTCGTATCCAGAAGGCAGCGTAGGAAATACGCAGAGGAGAACAGATCTGGGATAGATACCCGACAGTCGACGGATCTGTGGAAGATGCACGAGGTTTAGTAATCAGGACATCCAGGGGCCCGAAATAGCGAGTTGATCTAGACCGTTTATTGAGAAAACGGACACGTGTTGCGAGATCACCCACATCGGGGACTCAGGCATTGGGATTTGGAAGAGGAAGAAGAAGTCATTCAAAGTCGCGAGGTCACAAGGCGGCGAAGAGGTGAGAGAACAGAAGCCGACCATCTGAAGAGGACACGTGGCGAAGATCGAGGAGATCTTAAGAACTCCGGAGCTCGCTGAGTGAAAGCCCAAACACTGGGTGCTCCAGGCCACGAGGACGCAAGGCGCGAGAAAAGAAGAGTTGTTGGATCTGGGTGTCGGAGGATCGTTGGATCTGCACGTGCCATCGGGTCTCAGAACCTCGCAAGAAAAGGCTCGAGAGTTAAGGCGCAGGAGTCGCGAAGTCGCGAGACGCGTTATCCAGAGAGCCGCGGAAGTAGTGTGGGTCATAGCAGGGTGACATAGCAGGTGACGCGAGCTCATCGAAGTCTCGGCATCTTGGGACTCGAGAGCCGGAGAGTTGAATAATTGACCCCGCGAGTAGAGAGGCTACGAGGGGGTGAATTCGCGAGGAGGCAAAAGCCGCGAGGGGCGAGATCGGGAGTTCGATGTCTCGGGCCTCGAAAGTTGACGTTGGAGTCCTTGGACCTCGCAAGCGGTGAAATCGTGAGAGGGCGAGGTCACAAGGAAGTTACATCGGCGTTTCAGCGCATCGAGCATTGGAAGGTGGAAAGCCAAGGGGTTGGTATCGCGAGCGGCGAAGCCACGATAGCACAGGAGTTCCGGTGGAGGAAAGAGAAAGTCAGCGTTGACTGACATCTCGTGTCTCGAGGACTTGGAAGATAAAGCACGGAAGTTCAACCATGGAACTCGCGAAGGTGCGAGTTGCGAAGGGCACTAGCATTAGCCTAGTCGGTGGTCACGTGCGGAGGGAACTGACAGGAAAGGGCGTTGTGATCGTTGGGGAATGGAGGAGCTCATGCCTAGTATTGTCCGGCCAGGGAGCTCCAAAAGGACCTGTGGACTGGGTCAGATTTCGACAGGGATTCCCGAGTGAATCTCAAGGAGCCTCTTCGGCTCTTGCATAAGGGGATTTGAATGATCCTGTGTGAGTAGGAGGTCAGGTGAGAGACCCTGCGGGGTGATAGGTAGGACCTCTTTGCGTCATATAACTTCCTATTCTTTCTCGCACAGTCTCCTCTCTCAGAATGCAATATTCACTAAATCACATAACCACAACACAATTCCCTAATACATAAAAGAGGGATTCCTTCTAGGGAAAATATCCCTAACATAAATTCTACCACCAGATCTGTGACCTTATAATGAATGGTCCATATTGATTATGAAATTATAATATTTTACAAGGAATTTTTTCCCCGCACTTCTCTTTGGGGGCGCTTTCCCTAAATCCCCCACTAGGGGAGGCCTCCAAAATTTCTCATCGCCCCCCCCCCCCCCCTCTAGACCCCCCTGGAGAGAGAAGTGGGGAGGAAATCCCCCACACACCCCCCTTCAGGTAATGGGGTCCAAATTTCGTTGAAACAAGACCTATGAATCATGAAAATAATCAGGCTTCACAACCAATAGTGTGGGTACATTTCAAACTACCATAGACCATCATATTGGGTTGGGACAAAATATTCTTAAGAAAATTATGTTCAAGCCTCTAGTCGTTGTTGGACACCAATCTCACCAAATCCACTACCTTCCACCATGAGACTAATAGAAAGACAAAGGTCGTGAATAGGATGATCATGTGTGCACATGTAAAAATCCAAGAATCTATGCACATGGGATGATATCCTTCCTTATGTCCAACACCACTACAATAGAGCCCTCCATAGCTCGACCATCCACAACCCTTTTTAGGTGGGCTTGGGATTTCAACAATTGGGCCCCATTGATGTAGCACTACCCATTGCATCCACACAAGTAGAATATTCTCATGCTCAATCTGAGGCCGATAAGGACACCAAATTTATTGAACAGATTCATCACATCTGCCAATAGTTCCATGATATTTTTTATAAATCCAATGCTAAGTACAAGTAGTACTATGATCAACATCGGGTTCCCCATAAATTTAAGGTAGGAGACAAGGTTTGGTTGCATTTGCAGAAATATTTTCTTATAGGACCCCATTGTAAGTTGTGTCCACTTCGCTATGGACCTTGCAGTATCACCAAAGTTGTGGGAAAAAATCTGTTTCAGTTAATTATTCCCCCCTTCCTTGGCTTACACCTAGTATTTAATGTGGAACTCCTTTGGCCATATTTTCCACCACTATTGGACACATCGGAAGTGGAAGAGAAACTGACACCTACAAAGCTCACCCCCTACTGGATGGAAAAGGAAACCATTTATCGGATCATGGAAACACAGGTTAAGGGCACCTTCTAAAGGAAGATCCAACTTTATCGGGTTGTCAAAGCAGGGCAACTACTGTACCAAGGCAAGTGGCTCACCAAGCATAAATTTCAATAGAAGTTTCTCCATTTGATGGGGAAACTAAATGAAATGGAGAACATTTCCTTCTAATCCAGGAGGATTGATCCAAGTGGACATCGATTTCCACCCACCTATTCCACTGGCTCAAAATACAGTTTCCATCTTGGCATTTTTTCTATAGTTTTTTAGGTCCCAAACTTTCGATGTCACTTTGAGGCCCTAAATGATGTTTGTTTGACATGGAAACACCCAAAACATGTTGTAGGATTGTATTATCTCATAAAAAACGTGTACTCCTGGACTAGACCTTTCCAACGGGGTACCCAGTGCCCAAAACAGAGATCATATGCAAACGTTACACTCTCGAGACGTTGATGTATCAACTACCCCCATCGGGACCCACAAACCTTTTGGTGTTTCATATTCTAGGGTTATGATTTTGGATGTTTAGGGTTTTATCATTTATGCTTTATGTTAAAAAGGCCTTTGGAGCCTCATTGTAATCATCTTCTTGCGATTGTGCATAGTTTTCACATCTCTTCTCATAGATAAGCTACCACCATTCTAGAAAGTTCATTCCACTCTTTATTTTCTTTTAAAGTATCTGCATATTTCATTATTTAATATAACTTGAGCATTATTGTATCTTTGTTTTTATGTTTTATTTATGTGTTTCATTTTGTTCCCTCATAAATCTAGATCAAACAGAAGCAGAGTATTCATCAAGTGCAGGACAAATGTGTTTCCTTAAGGCTGCAAATTGAAGACATGCATCTTAGGCCACCTCGCAACTCGTCTCCTCCAACACAAAATGGTACATCAGAAGAAGCTTCATCCCCTATCAAGGCTCCTCCTCAACTGGATTTGAATGGTCCTGCTCCTAGTTCAGGATAGATATTTCCAATTGTAAATACTTTCCCATTTTTTTTTATAGGTTATGACTTGACTTTGCATAAGCGTTTTGGGAATTTTTTATAGGGTGTACACCATTAGACATTATGGAACTTGTATTGTTTCTCAATTCTCTAGTATCATGTCAGTATAAATTCATGTTATTACGAAGAGTAGTCTGGAGGCTCGCTTGTGGTTTTTTTAAATATGATGTACTCTATGGCACTTTATACATTGTTTATATTAATAAAAATTTCCCCTTTACTGTTAAGAGAAAACATCTCCTCTACTTATATGAAGTTTCCAAGGAGCAAGTTTGTGTTCCTAGATTTATATGATTTTGACTTGAAAATATGTGTTTATTACTCCTTTTTACATCTCATGAATATTGGAATTTTATTATTATTTATCACTTGAATTCCAACTTACTTCACTTTACACTTACACATTTAAATATGAGATAATTAATCAATTTATCTACGAAACCTTTGATGTGTAATAATAGGCTCTTGGGATAGCATTGATATATTAATTTATTTTTGAAATTATTATTGAAATAATTTACTTCTCTTTATTCTAAAACCATTTGGTGCAATCAAACATCAAATTGGTATATGAGACATTCTTGTTTTTGACACAAGAGATCACCTCAACATAGCAATCTAGCTATTAAATCTTACGAATGTGTATATACCATTCCCCTTTAGATTTGAACCTATAAACTCTTAAAAAGAAAAACATATTTTTAACTATTAAAACCACTCGATACAATATTCAAATTAAATATATTTTTTTACTATATCACTCACTCATTAATTTGAATTAATAAGTCTAATATTTGGTCCCAAAATAGCGTGTGTATCTATATTAATTATACCATCCACGAGCCCTTATATATTAATTCAATTTCCATTATGAGAAATGATGTTAGTTGAGTCGACAAAGTTGAGTCTTTTTAATGAGATGATAGCAAAGCTTGCCTGACTCCATCCTCCATGTATAGAGTGGGCCTAATGGTTAAGAACATGTGTTTCCTCCCTCATGTATGGAGTGAGCCTAATGGTTAAGAACATGTGTTTCTTCATAATAGGTCACAAGTTCAAATCCAGAGGGGGGTAGGGTATGTATACCTCTGTAGACTTTACCAGTAAAAATCGTCGAACGGAGCTGAGTCAATTGGAACCAGATCCACCATAGAAATATACCATGGTCTACTCATACAAATCAACAAATCGTTATCAATCATCATAGACATGTACCATGGTCTACTCGTACAAATCAACGAATCATTATCAATTGGAACCAAATCCACCATAGACATATACCATGGTCTACTCATACAAATCAACAAATCATTATCAATCATCATAGACATATACCATGGTCTACAAATCAACAAATCATTATCAATTGGAACCAGATCCACCATAGACATATACCATGGTCTACGCATACATATCATTATCAATAGAACCTATTTTATTCTAGGAAAAATCAAAGTAAAAATCATTGGACAGAGCTGAGTCAATTGGAACTAGATCCACCATAGAAATATACCATGGCCTACTCATACAAATCAACAAATCATTATCAATCACCATAGACATGTACCATGGTCTACTCATACAAATCAATGAATCATTATCAATTGGAACCAAATCCACCATAAACATATACCATGGTCTACTCATACAAATCAACAAATCATTATCAATCACCGTAGACATATTCCATGGTCTACTCATACAAATCAACAAATCATTATCAATTGGAACCAAATCCACCATAGACATATACCATGGTCTACAAATCAACAAATCATTATCAATTGGAACGAGATCCATCATACCATGGTCTACGCATACAAATCATTATCAATGAAACCTATTTTATTCTAGGAAAAATAAAAAATCTCTTATCCCATGATTATTATTATTATTATTATTAAATTACTTTAAAATAAATGATATATCTCCTTATATAGTATTAATTGCTTAAAATATATTAATGACTAAATTATAATTTAAAATAAATTTCATTTAATCACAATTAAATAATGCAAAACAAGATCATTACAATTAATTTTAATTTAATTACAATTAATTTTAATTTAAGTACAATTTTAAAGAAAATTAAATTTTAAATAAAACAAAAAATTAAAATTAAACGAGTTAAATATAAAATATGTGGTCAAATATTCAAAGTTACTTAGTTGTAGTGAGACGTAAATTGTTTAAAGGGGAGATCTAGCCGCACTAAATTA
>JZKD02S0743865.1:140636-159791 GCA_000966675.3 Picea glauca
TATGGTTGCATCTCTGATACATTTCTGTTATATTATTGAATATCTGCAATATCTCTGTGCATTTCTTTATTATATCTCCGCTCTCATTTCGTGCCGAAAATAATCCGGATCAGAATGTCTGTCCACCAACACATGAATTATCCATCTAGCTGGAAATCAAATCCAACACTAGTGGTATTCTCCATGTCAATCATATAGTATCATACTTCTGCTATAATGCCATCCAATAAAACACAATTTTTTCTATCCATAGTAGTATACAACTATTATCCAGTGGTACACAACCATTCCTAGTAGCATACAACTACTAACCAGTGACACATAGTCACTACCGATGGATCACATACACCATAGTAGCATACAACTACTATCCAAAAACATACAATCTCCACAACAATCATGTCATATGATATCATCCTAAATAAACAATATCATGATAAAAACTGAGTCATTTGGGCCATTCTTCCACTCACATCTGTGAGATTTGTAAGATCATCTTCCCTTGGAAACTTAAACATTAGCCGTGGGATTTCTGGACTATTCTTCCCAAGCATAAAAGAATAATTGTCCCTGATTGTTGAACTTGTACCATTTAACCTAACTAGGTCATTCTTCCGGCACTAATCACAGTGAAACCTGGAGATAATGAGTCTTCCCTAGGGAATAATTTTTTGTACCATTTCCTATGAAAATGATTGTCATGCACCAACCTCCTATATTGGACCATTCTTCTAAATTTCTCACAACTGTGAACTTATAAAGAATGACTACATGGAGAGGCGAACCATTCTGCTTGACCACTACTCAGAGTGACTACCAAAAATAATGATTTTCCTAGACAATTCCCCCACACTGGCTATGAGGGGAATCACTTGCTATGGTACATCAGAAATCTATCGAACCATTTTGTTTACAAAAATGACTTTCCGTTTTGGACCATTTTCTGAAATTGAAAATGATTGTCCATAAAAAAGATTGGACCACTTTCCGGACTGGAAAGTGAATTCCCAACCTGGACCATTTTCCAAACTGGAAAATGACTGCCCATATATCAATAACATATCAGTGCTCCCTCCCAACCTAGGGAGTAATCACTTCCCTTTTCCAATAAGGAAGTCATCTCCACGAGTCCCATCTTGTCACTTGAGTATGTAAACTTTTCATCTTGGACAAAGGCAATACCAAAATGTCTGTTATCTTCTCATCTGTGGAGATATATTGGAGAACCACTTCTCCCTTATGGACTTTATCATGTAGAAAATAATACTTGATCTCAATGTGATTTGACCTATAATGGAACATCAGGTTCTCTGAAAGCTTCACACAACTCTAATTATCAGAATATATCATGGTCGAATCAAGCACATGATCAAACAATCCAAAAACTAGCTTACATAGCCACATTTCTTCCATACAAGCATCACAACCTGCAATATACTCTGCTTCTGCAGTACTGAGTGCAACATAATTTTGTTTCCTGTTATTCCATGATATCGTGGCAAATCTCAAACTAAAACATATCCAAGAATCACTTCTTTTTTCAGTTGCACTCGCTGCCCAATTTGAATCGATAAATCCATGTAGCTTTATATCATAACTCAAACGTTCCATGAATATATTTCAAGGCATGCTTTGCAATTATTCAATTCTCATGGCTAGGTTCCACCTAGAACTATTTTCATAGCAAAGCAAATATTTGGCTGAGTATTCTCCAAATACATTAACGAGCCATTCAATTTTTGATACAGGGACGGGTCTACTGGATTAGAGTCTCTCAACTTCTTCAGATCTATCATCATGGGATTTTTCCATGGATTTACAATCCATCATCCCAAACTTCTTAAGAACCATTTCGATACACTTCCTCTATCATAGGAATTTTTCACCATTCTTTTGTTGTACATGAGAGGCTTTGCACCAAAGTTGCTTGAATCCATATAGGGTCTTCTTCCATCTGCATACATGGGTCTCTTTCTGGTATACTTCAAAACCTTGAGGTTGCTTAACATATGCTTCTTCTTAAATTACTTTGTTGAGAAGAACAGTCTTTACATCCATCTAATGTAAAATCCAACCCACAGATATTGCAGGAGATAGAATGGCTTAGGTAGAGGTATATATGGTTACTAGAACACATTTTCATCATAGTCTTATGCCTCCTTCTGGGAGAACCCTCTAGCCCTGAATATCGCCTTGTATCTATCAAATCTTCCATTTATAAGTCTTCACATATTCTTCAATGGATCATATCATTGGGTATTAGCTCCCTCCTAATCCCGACTTCATGCCTGAATGAGAAATATCTAGAACTTCCTTGTTTTTATTCTGATACTACATGTTTCTACAATCAATTCCCTCTATCTGAGAGAATCCATGCTTCCATCTATTTCATCTCTCTTTTCTTTCTGTAAAGTGTCACGAGATTGTTCTGGTTTCCTTTTGATTACTGACTTCCTCTAAGTCTGAATCCCTTTGAGTTTGACTTCCTCTGAGTCTCTTTAAGTTTTTTTCTATATGTTTTGATTGTTTCCCATCCAGCAGTTGTTGCAAGTATTTTTCATCCTTATAAACTTCTTCTTTGACATCTTCCACAAAGATTGTTCATCAAGATTTGTCAACATATTTCACAAGGGTACCTTCCCGGAACAAGAGAAGAAACAAAAGAAAGATCCAAGAAAATATGTTTATGATAAAAAATTGAAACAAGAATAAGGACAAGGATAGAGGCAATTGCTACAAGCCTAGAAATACATATTCATGATAGCCTTCATGAAATAACCTTCCTGAGACAACAAGAAAAACAATGTTTCTAATACAACATCTTTTATATGAAGGATAGTTTCTTGGTAGCATTACTAAGATGATCTTGTCTAAGAACAAGAACAAGAAATATCTCCTAGAGTAGGTGTTAGTTCATATTTTCAAATAAGTACATTGAGTACTATAAGCTACTACGTACTTATCAATACTCACTTAAGTGACAATAATAGAGATGTCAAACTTTATATGCAAACCTGTAGTCTTGCTATTGTTCCATTTGAATTTATTTTCTTCTGAGACAAGTATCCTTTTCGACATGTCCCTTAAAATTAAAACAATACGATTTCTTGAAAAAATATTGAGTTAGAGAATATAATCTCAACCTTATAAGATCTTGACTAAAGCCAGCTTATAACTTTTACTAGAAGTTCATAATGCCATAACAACCAAAGATATATCAATTCAAACCTGGAGAGTGTGTTGATCTTTTGAATGCACTGAATCCAAGATCACTTCTTTGGACAAGATCCCTTGTACATTCCTTGCAAACACACTCATTCTAATGATACAAATTAAAAGAACATGTATAGGTACATACCTTTGTAACCCAACTGTGACAGTAAACCTTAGAATGACTTTGTTGGACCAGAGGTTTAGCTGCTAGATGATTGGTAAACCTTCCTAGAACAAGACAAGAAACAAAATAAAAATCCAAGACAATATGTTTATGATAGTAAATCGAAACAAGAATAAGGACAAGGATAGAGACAATTGCTACAAGCCTAGAAAGACATCTTCATGATAGCCTTCATGAAATAACCTTCATGAGACAACAACAACAACAATGTTTCCGATACAACATATTTTATATGAAGGATAGTTTCTTGGTAGCATTACTAAGATGATCTTGTATGACAAAAAGAACAAGAAATATCTCCTAGAGTAGGTGTTAGTTTATATTTTCAAATAAGTACATTGAGTAGTATAAGCTATTAAGTACTTATCAATACTCGCTCAAGTAAAAATAATAGATATGCCAAACTTGATATGAAAACCTAGAGGCTTGTTATTGTTCCACTTGAATTTCTTTTCTTCTGAGACACGTATCCTTTCCGACCTGTCCCTTAAACTTAAAACAATATGATTTCTTGACAAAAAATTGAGTTAGAGAATACGATATCAACCTTATAAGTTATTGACTAAAGTCATCTTATAACTTTTACTAGAAGTTCATAATGCCATAACAACCAAAGATATATCAATTCAAACCTGTTGAGTGTGTTGATATTCCGAATGCATTGAATCCAAGATCACTGCTTTGGAAAAGATCCCTTGTACTTTCCCTACAAACACACTCATTCTAATGATACAAATTAAAAGAACATGTATAGGTACATACCTTTGTTACCCAACTATGACGGTAAATCTTAGAATGACTTTGTTGGATGAGAGGTTTAGCTGCTAGAGGATTGGTAAACCTCATAATGTTCCTTCTAGTAGATTTCTCTTGGGCACAACTTACACTTTGAACATGCTAGGTATTTTGTTTTCATAACTTCCTTCTATTTTGATTTTTGATTGGTCAACCATAGTTTTTTACTTAGTCAAACATTGACTTTGACCAAAATTTCAAACTTGATGTCTTGGCTTGTTGAGAGCATTAGGAGGTGTTCTAGGCTAGCGTGCACTAGGTTATCTAGGAATTAGTTCAAGCGCTTCACTTAAGGTGCCTCAACACGAGGGTTAAGGTTTCATTGTTGCAGCAAAACTTTGACTACAACTGAGCAAATCCTCCCAATATACCTTCGAGTGGTTAGACTGTGAGAAGATAGTGTGGGCCCATAACCTGTTAGAATTAAAATAGATGTGCTCGTTTTTACCATAGACAATATCTCAATATTGTCACCCAACCATAGGCACAAAGGCCACCCCCGACTCATTATCCTTAACAGATAGAATAATTCTGGAAGGAAACCCTAGAACCAATAGCCAACCAAGGTAGTGTACTTCTCTCCAAAGATAGCGTACCAAGTAGAGAATCCAAACCATAAGTAAGAAGAAATTCCAACCATAACCAAATACTAAGTCACCACTTCAACAACTGCAACTCTCCTCCAGTCATGTGCACCATTTGTCCTTATGCAGTTGTGAGAGTGTACAAATGAGCTCTAGTGCCCTCTATTTATACTTCTCCAAGTCACTTAACTGGGCCGACTTCTCTTCATGGAGGCTAATAACTTAATATTGATTATTCTCTTGAGTCAACTTGTCTTCTAGAGTTATTATCCAACATTTTAGGGTTTCTCTTGCTTCACGGAATATTCTAGTCTCATCAAAGGTTACATGTTGAGGTTGATGTTGCTATTATATATGCTATGTAAATAAAATCCTAAGGGTGGCTTGATATTTACCCCATCTAATGGTAATATCCCCTTTTCCTAATGCACTTAATTCACGTCTATAATAGGGATTTATCCCAATAAGAAAATGAAAGTAATAAAGCTTGAAAGGGGAATTGCAAAATAATAATAGGGTATCACAAGAAAATTAAGGGGTTTGAAATGAAAAACTTTTTGAGGATAGGGTACCTCAACCATCAAGCACTCCCTCTACATAGGTGCTCATAGAAATGGATTTAATGACACCATAAGCTATGAAGTAAAACAAGCCCTTACCACTCACACTTATTCTTGAAGGGTTTACTTCTTTCATTGTTTCCCTCTAATCCTATCCCTCTACCTGGGTCTTTTCTTTCATTTTCTTGGTTGGCACACCTAATAAGGTTGGATGAAGGCCCTCCCATATTCAAACTTTCCAACTTACATAAAATCCTAAGCCTATGTGATGCTTGAAGGGATATTGAAGTGAATTATTCACATGACTTATATCTTAAGTAACATCTTAATTTGCATGACTCAAGGACTAATATATCTTATTAACATTGTTTTATCTTGTATTATATTTTTTTTTATTTGGATGTCTTGAGATGGTTCTTTGAGGGATGTCCTAAGATTTCACCCAAAACATTGTACTTTGACATGTGTGATAAAGAAGTAAGTCACCTAAAGACCTTGCACCTTAGCTCTCACATCTTCAGAACCTTGGACAATGGACGATAGACGATAGACTTGGCTATGGAATATTTGGTCATGATGGGCACACAAATGGGCTGAAATCTAACTTGTTGGGCAGTGTACCCTTGGATTTATTTCTCATTGGATTGAAGATGTTGCATGAGTTGACAGCCACATACATGCCCAAATTAGATGCTGATTCATCCACCTTGGACACACTGCCTGGACCCTTGACGTTTGCCTCCATTTGATACCTAGCATTGTTTTGATACCTACGAGCCTATGGAAGAATATTTTATTAGAGTTGATTGCTGGGAGATGTTGAAAAAGTTGAAGAATATATGAAGAATTCGGGTCGTGAATAACAAAATCTTAATGTCTTTGTTTTTTCCATTGCAAGAATTTTTTTTTTAGATTTGGCTTCTTAATAAATCAAAGAAAGAAGGGGAGTAGTTTCCCTGGAAGAAGGATCACTACCCAGAAATTGTGAAGAAGTTTGAAACCCTAATTGCAAGATCTCATCGCCCTGGATCGAAGCTTTCCATCGACCTCATTTTCTATGTGCAATTAATCCATTTTGCCCCTCAATCTGTGGTGCTCTATTTTCTATTTGTTGTGAGATCTCTGAAGAACAAACTCTAAATACGAACCGTTGAAAGGTGGGCGAGTTGGTTTATTAGGTCATCTGTTTGGTGCGGCCGACCTGTTCGCACGAGTTCAGAGAATGAGCCAGACTTTCAAGCGATCACTCCTCTGTGGCCTGGGCGTATTTGGTTTGATACATTTGTAGAGCATCAAGGACAACTCGTAGTGCCATACCAAGAGTGAGAGAAGAGACAAGTTGGGGCTTTATTAGTGAACCAAAAAGAATCGCACTGCAAAGACCTCAGATGGTGACTGTTCTGAAGCATCAACACTTAAAAAGTGTGGATTAACATAGACAGTTGCAGAATGAAATCGTTTCATTTCCTCTGCTACATCCCAAGATACCAATGGCTGAAACTAGAGAGAATCATTACCAATTATTTCAGCACAGTCCTCATTCCACAATCTTCTAACACCAACAGCTCCATTTTCAAATTGAGGTGGCGCTTTTTAATGCATTTTGGGAGACACTGTTGCAAGAAGTCCATGTACAGCACGTTGAATTACCTATTGAGCTTCAAAAGCAAACATGCTATCTGATTGGAATGAGAGTGGTCATCGAATTCGCTCTTGAAAGAATAAGAGCCAGCACAAACCTGTTGTTTTCCTTCAATTTCGCCTTGATGAAAGAGATGTCTAGGGCTCACCTGGTTCGATCCAAGAAGAGAAATGGTTGCTTCCATAAGTGTATATATTTTCAGCGTGGTTTACTTGGGGGAAAATGAA
Source organism: Picea glauca (assembly GCA_000966675.3). Classification (NCBI taxonomy): domain Eukaryota; kingdom Viridiplantae; phylum Streptophyta; class Pinopsida; order Pinales; family Pinaceae; genus Picea; species Picea glauca. The sequence goes on from JZKD02S0743865.1 coordinate 147,842, forward strand.
TATTGGTTTTTCATTTAACACATGTGGATTTTAGAGATCAGTCCGATTACAAATGAACAATGCCAGCGGGCTTGTGGAATGTCGAATCTTGAAATGAGTTCGACTAGAAAAGTAGGGTAAGTGAGTTTATACATTTTATCCCATATTAGAGGAATCATCACAAATATTTATGGCTATGGGTATGAGTATAGGCATAGCCTCTAATTTATTCTCATTAACTGGAATCAACTACAACGTCAGCACCTTCCTGGTGTGGGTGGTTTTGATTGGTGGAGGTAACCCTGAAAATTCATATTTTACCATAAAAAAAAATAATTTATGAAGTATGAATGATATTTGCATTGATGAGTCATATACCCTAAATTGTATTAAGTGGTTTTTCACCAGAAAGTTAAAAAGGATTGTAGTGATGGATCAGTAAAATTTAATACAAAGTTTGCATTACTATGAGTTATAAGAATGCTTATGAAATTGTCATTGGAGTGATAAGGTGTATATTTTTTGTAATTGGATTGAATTTGTTATTGGAGTGATAAGGTGTATATTTTTTGTAATTGGATTTTAAAGGGGAGTTACAAGAATGTTTATGAAATTGTCATTGGAGTGATAAGGTGTATATTTTTTGTAATTGGATTTTAAAGGTGTTATAAGGCTTTTTGCAAATTTCTAATTGGAGTTATAAGGGTTTATCATTTTTTTATGTGTATTAGAATACTTTTTTGTTATTGTGTTATAAGGAAGTTATAAGTGGTGAAGCATATTAGTCTTTGTGTCCTAAACCTATCAGAAATTGAATATGATGTACACATTGATTAGCAAGACTCTAGAATCTACAATTCCTATGCAAAAAGGAATGCTCAATAATGTTTTTACTTGTTTTCGCATTCTACACAAAAAGGTACAACTACTTCAAACACAAACAAATTTTTTGATTGGGTAGTTGATGTCATTTAATGACGACACCAACGAAAACAAAAACAAACATGTGTTTGTTGATTGTGAGTTGTAGTATGCCTTTGATGAAGTCAATGTAGCCTTGACTGATGACACTAAAAACAAAGTGGAAAAATGGAAGTTTTAACATAAGGATCAGGGTGAAAATACAGATAAATTTGTTAGACCATGAGAAGTATTACATTTTAAATGAAACAGATATGGATTAGGATATGAAAAGGATTGTGATAACCTTTTTCATATTCCTAATCATTGTAAACCAATTACTTTTGTTAGACGTGGATTTTTTGTTAATCTTGATAGGAAGGAAGAACTTGATAAGGAACATGTACATGATGTTGTTTAGGATGTTGATTATTATACTATAGTTGAGGATATTGATGATAACACAGGTACTGAGGATTTGTTGTACAAAGAACGTCTACTATGTCGAAATTGTCACCAAGTTGGTCATGTTGAGTTATATTGTTTCGATCTCTACCCATGTGTTTTTTATGGGAAGAAAAACCATGTTTCGAAAAGGTGTTGGAAGCGACCACAGATTTAGAGGAAATAGGTAAATTTTGAATGGTTAAGGACTTAGCATTGTAGTTTGGAAGTTAAGTTATTGGAATGATCTTATCGATGAGTTATACATAGGTACAACCATACTTAATTGGAGATATTTATACAGTTGATGGACATGAATGTTTTTCAGGATTGGATTATACAGGGAATGATCGTGGCTCACTTGATGTAGTCTTTTGAGTTGAATATCAAGTCTCTAGACTTTGCTTGAATATGATTTGATTACCCTTTTCCACTTTCGGGGGGTATATCTCATTATCTAGACTTCTCAATTTTCAGTCAACAGGGGGAAATATTGATATGTCTGACTTCAAGTTTTGAAGTCTAACTTACACGATTGGAATTAATGATGATTGATTATGGATTCATGATTCAGGATTCAGGATTGCAAATGAATTTATGATATTTCAAGAGATTGATGATTTCCAGGTTATTGGATATTGGATGGATAGTTTGCCACTTCTCGGCATTTGATGCATTGTCCTACATGTTTGATGGAAATTTAGGTTCACAATTTGGAGCAGTACCAGCAATTTACCTAGTTTACTACATTTTTTTTGTCTACGGGATTTCCAAATAAAGGTTTTGGATGTTTTTTGACACTTTTTTCTGTCACCAAGATTTTTTGACGGTTTTTTTATGTGTCGATATGTGAGAGATTCATAGTCTTTGAACTTCTCAGGGATGGTATTTTGACCTTGTAGAGGACATACGATTATTATTCTCTTTTCTCTTGGCACATTTGATTGTTGGGGTTTTCGGAATTTGAGATGTGTTGGACATGTAGCCAATTCACTTCTCATCATATTTCATCTCATCGGTTTTGGGTTAACTTCAATGAATACCTACATGATGTCTAGCTCATTTGTTACACAGTGAGTTTTCTAGACTTTGGTTTCGACATCCACTTTTGGAGATTTTTCAAGAATATCTTCATTGACACTCATGAGATTTTAGACCGTGAGTTACAGATTGAAGACTTGAAGATCGTGAGATGTGATCTAGTTATAACTACTAGTTTTCATCTTGCATATTCTCTAGTGGTATTTTTCCTTCCATATCCACAACCAACCTTTTACAATGATGTGGATGCTCTTTTAGGCATAGATGGTTATATTTATTTATATCTACATTATTGTGGTGGGAATTTGGAGCACAATATTCAACATTTCATTGAGATGAGGAGGTCCTCAGTTCAAAGTCATCATGAGCACCTGGACATGGGACCTAGTTTTATAGACGATCTTGTTGGACCACCTTAATATTGAGACTGGTACTTGTACATGGGACCCTAGCTTATGGATGAGCTTCTAGGATGACTTCAGCATTGTAATTAGCACTCATACATGGGATCCATGTTTAGATGAGCTTCTTGGACTACTTCAAAATTGTGTCCATTCCTCATACATACATGGGAGCTTGGTTCCATAGACTACTTCATTTTTTAGGTTAACACTTGTACATGGGACTGTGTCTTATGGTTGTACATCCTCACTATAAGCATCAAGGGAAAATCTTTCCAAAGGGGGATGAAATGTTGGGATCCTCCCTAATGGTGTAATAGGGGTGTCAAAGGGCCCTCTATAGTCATAATAGTGTAGTTATGGTGGTCGTTCAATGTAAGGTGGACTAGGTCCTTTATGTTTGTTATTATTAAATATGACCCACTTGTTATTTAACATGGAAAAAATGTAATGTGGCCTCATGAAGGTAATTAGGAGGTGGTTATGATTAGGGTTTCATAGATAACTATAAATAAGGATGAATTCCTCCTCATGGAGCATGTATTGGAGTATTTTTATTGGAGCTTAGATCATTGAGAGGTTGCCCCAACTTAAGAGGAAAGTGAATAGGAGAGGATTCCTTGCATAAAAGGATCATTTTACAATATTTCCCTATCTTAAGGGATTTTGATATTAACAAAGTGTGGAGCATTTTTTATATCTTGTTTGTGATTCAATTTCTTGGGTCAAAGATGATAACAACTTTGATCTGAATCTATCCATATCATCCTCTCTCCAACAAAAATGAATAGTGAACAACCAATTTCCGAAGTCTTCGAGGAACCAAAACATGTTGAATTCTATCAACGAAAGGAATAGAAAAATAAATACTATGAAGGTGACATATTTGCAAAAAAATGAAACCAATCCACTCTATTATAGGCTTAAAATTACTTTCATGGATCTGATCCTAAAATCAAGTAGTAACTAACTATTAAAAACATTCTAGCAAATGTTTTGAACACTTTCATAACACTTTTATTTACATGCAACAATTTCACATGCAATTAAGAGTTTGGCAGATAAAAACAACTTATATTTTCTTGTAAAAATAAGGTTTTATATGGATACAACTCAATTGTTGATGGTTTAATATAAATAACTAGAGAACATGAATATAATTGAGAAAGCAAGAAGTTCAACATAATAGGGAATCAATGAATAATTTTACAAAATCGTGTGTTGAAATCCCACATACTCTACATAGAAGACATGGTTTTATTTTTCACAACAAATTAGGTGCAAGTAAAGGAGCTTCTTGCTATGAAGGAGAGGGTTGATGCAAAAATTTACTAGTGGTGGGTTTTATTCTTATAGACCTACTCACAACTATAATCCATGTAAGCATAGGTATGATATGCACTAAAGGTTGTGACACTGAAAAATACATATTTCTAGGTAGTTTACACAAGTAGTTTGACATATGGAATATTAATTTCAAGATATGTACATGGAGCTTCGTAAATTCAAGGTGCAGATCATACCTAGGTTAACGTAGGTATGGTATGCACTCAAGGTTGTGACACTGAAATATAAATATTGCTAGGTAGTTTACACAAGTAGTTTGACATATCAAATATTAAGTTCAAGATATGTACATGGAGCTTCGTAAATTCAAGGTGTAGATCATACCTAGGTTAACATAAGTATGGTATGCACTCAAGGTTGTGACACTGAAAAATACATATTGCTGGGTAGTTTACACAAGTAGTTTGACATATCAAATATTAAATTCAAGATATGTACATGGACCTTTGTAAATTCAAGGTGCAGATCATACCTAGGTTAAGGAGAATGGAAGAGGGAAGACAAGAACAACATGCCTACCAAGACACTTGAATTTAACAATGATTCTATGGATCTCTAGGATAGAATTGACATACATCGTTGAGATAACACAAGTATCACACATAACTAGTCCTTTGGTTTCACATTCGTTGCATTGAGGATCATTACTGATCTTGTATTCACTCAAATACAACAACCCAATTTGCTTCTCAATTATCTCCTCTAGAACTAAGTTTGTCATGGAAAAAGTGGGACTCTCAACAATGATTGTATTTCTTTTTCTTGTCCCCTTTTAATAAAGTATTATTATTATCATGTATATCAAGTATTCATATATCAAGAAAACCATGGGATTCAAGATTTGGTTTGATTCAAGATCATGGTATTGGCATAGGAAGAAACAAATACATGGGAAATGTATATGTTCCCTAGTATTGAGTTATTACTAAATGTGCTTGAGATAATTAGTGTGTTACTTCTGGTATTTTTAGTATTAAGAAATAAGGGAATGGATTGGATAGATCCATAATTGGAGGATGAATATGGCACCATAAGGGAATATCCCATAAAGTTTCCCTTGTCTTGAAATCCTTCACAATTATGTTGATTTAAAAGGGAATAAAATGAAATGTCATTGGGAGCATCACCTAGCTTTATTGCCACCACTTAAACTGACTGAATTGAAACCCTAGTGGAATATATCAATATAGAACCCAAATCAATTCCCAAATATGCAATGTCCTTATCCTGTTGTAAGCTTAAGATAACAATTACTCCCTCTTCCTCTTTATGTCTGTCAATGTCATTGACATTATTAGGCTACAATCCCACAACAAAATTAGGTGTAATGGATTGTAATTTATTCATGCAAACCCACATGCCCAATCTTAGCTTAAATTAATAACAACTAGGATTGAAAGAGAAGTAGGTTGCATGTTTGAACCTAGGTCATAATTACATTTATATGGGTTTGTCATCTAGCGCCACATTACCTTGTTGTATTCATTTTTTTTCTTCTATGTTTGGTCTATAGAAGCCGTGACTCTTTCCCTAGTAGATAAAAACTATGCCTTCTAAAAAAAAAGTAGAATGGATATTTTGTTTCCCATAACTGAAGGGCATCCTCTTACTACAAAGGTTCAAATATTAGGCAACCTATCTGAAGCAATGACTTCCCATTGCTAAAATTGGTTGTCCTACATTGCATTTGATTTGCAATTTTAGAGATACCAACTATTAATTTAGTGAGTAATGACGTTACCTATTTTATGTGTGCATGGAAATTAAAGGGGATAGTATTGATTCTACTGTGATCAAGGAGGCCTCTATTTTGAAAGGGGCAGTTTGGGGAGGACTGGAGAAAGAATTCTCTCCATTGAAAACCAGAAGTGCAAGGAAGTTAGGGATTGTGAAGGAAAAAGAGAATACCGATGGCACCTTCCAAATGGTGGGTCCAAGGGCGCTTAGAGCATAAAACTCCTTGGATAGAGTTAAAAAATGATAGTGGCTTCCATAAATATTAAGGGGGTGGTGGGAATCACTAAGTTTTTAGCTTTGAAAATATTCTTAGAACAAACAAAACCTGATGTACTACTTATTCAGGAGACTATGGTTAGTGAAACAAAGGTTAGGGAGATCTTTAATAAGTTGTTACCTACCCGGTACTTGAGTGGTGTGGATTCTACAAGTCTCTCTGGGGGTTTATTATCGTCTTGGAATCCTAAAAAAGTTGACTTCTCTGCCTATCTGACCCCTGCAGGGATTATGTTAGAAGGTTATGTAAAGGATCTGGATAAAATATTGAAATCGATAAACTGTTATGGGCCATATTCAGACAGAGAGTTATTTTGAGAGAATATAAAAATAGATGGGTTACTAAAGGAACACTCCTTAATTTTGGGGGTGGATTTAAATTTTACCACCTTCAACAGAGAAATTTGGGGTGTACATGCCAAATCAGACCCATTACATACATGCTTTAATCAGTTGATTCAAGAAGAGGGTCTGGAGGATGTAGAACCTGACAAACTACTTCCTACTTGGAGGAATGGTAGAAGGGGGCGGGATTTTATAACAAAGAGATTAGATAGATTTTTGATTTCTGAGGATCTGGTTTTGTCAGGGTTGAGATATAAGACTTGTTTATGTCATCAAAATATTTTAGATCATGTGCCTGTGGTACTACACTTGGAATCTGAACAAGAAAAAGCCAATTATCCTTTCAAGTTTAACTTTATCTGGCTGGAGGATCCAGAGATAGTCAATTTTGTGAGAAACCATTGGAATGGATTTTTGGGAACAGAGGTCATAAATCCGATGGAAACATTAAAAAAGTTAAAAATTCTCAAAGGATTGGTGATTAAATGGGAAAGGAAGAAAAATCTTGCAGCAAGGGGTGAATTGATAAAAATAGAAGCAGAATTGAAGTTATTATATACAAAAAATCCAAGGGGCTTTGAAAAGGAAGAAGATAAGGTCATAGTAATTGGACTAGAAAAGACAAAATTGACTCTTTTGAGGCAGGAGGAGGAAACTTGGAGGTAGAAGAGTAGGATTAATTGGATGGTAGTAGGGGATAGGAATACTAAATTTTTTCATGAATATGCAACTTCCAGAAAACATAATAATACTATTTGGGAGATCATGAAGGAAGATGGGACAGTGATAACAAGTAATCAAGATTTACAATTGGAAGATATGGAGTATTTTCAGAATATTTATAAGGTGCAGTCAAATCTATGTATCACTGATCAATTAGCATTATTGAAGATTTATCCTAGGATGATTATAGAGGAGGATAATCATAGGGTGATTAGTCCTTTCACAGCAACAAAAATCTTGAAAAATTTAAAAGGATTCAAAGGATCAAAAAGTCCTGGCCTTGATGGTTGGACAGTGGAATTTTTTCTTGCTTTCTTTGATATCTTGGGAAATGACCTTGTGGATATGGTAGAAGAGTCGAGGAAGAAAGGTTGGGTTTTGGGAGCACTAAATTCCACTTTTCTGGCCCTTATTCCTAAGTGTGATAATCCATATTCTTTTGGAAGATTAGGACCAATTTCCCTATGCAACTTAGTATACAAGATTATCACTAAAATCATAGCCTCCAGAATTAAAACCTTCCTATCCTTTGGTATTTCAAAGAAACAGTTTGGGTTCCTTGAGGGAAGGAAAATCATTGATGCTATTGGTGTTGTACAGGAAGTACTACACAACATTAAGGTGAAAAATATCAAATCCTTGGTTCTAAAACTAGATCTCATAAAATCATATGACAAAGTTGATTGGGATTCCTTAGGTTGGTCCTGTTACAGGTGGGCTTTAATTTGGAAGCAACTGATTGGATTATGGGTTGTGTGACATCAACAAACTTTGCAGTGCTGGTAAATGGAAAACCTACAAATTTATTCAAAATCTCAAGGGGTCTGAGACAGGGGTGCTCCTTATCACCTTTACTGTTTCTTTTAATTGTAGAAGGTTTGAGTAGAGATATAAAGGAACAAGTTTTGGCAAAGAATATTGAAGGTATTCTAGTGGAAAGAGGAATAAACATTACACACTTAATGTTTGTTGATGATATAATTCTCTTTGGATTTGGTAGTATAGAGGAGTGGAAAGTCTATAATAATATATTGGAACTATTTTGTAAAGATACATGCATGGCTTTCAGCCCACATAAATCATCATTTTTAGAAGTTGGGTGGTCTACAGGGGAACTTGTTGAATTGAAGGTTTTTTTTCCATTTGAAACAAAACTAGTTGATATAGGTTTTAAATATCTGGGGTGTTTGCTCAAGCCAAATTGTTATACTAAATCAGATTGGAGATGGTTGGAGAAGAAATTTGATGCTAGAATTTCAAAATGGAGCCACATGTGGCTATGCTTAGGAGGAAGGGTTATATTGGTTAAATCTATATTGGAAAGTATTCCAATGTACTGGTTATCTTTAGCTAATATTCCAAAATGTACTCTAAATAATATTAGAAGAAGGATGTTCAACTTTTTGTTGACGGGGAAAAGTTAAAAGAAGGGGTACATCTGATTAGTTGGAAAAAGATAGCCAAACCAAAGAAGGTGGGTGGATGGGGTATCAAAAATATATATTTTTTGGGGGAATCTTTAGTAGCAAAAATTTTGTGGAGGGGGTTAATGGTTCTTGGACTTTGGCATGAGGTAATACTTAAGAAATATCTCAGAAAGAAATCAGTGACAAATTGATTTAGGGAAGGAAAGAAAAATTGGCTTGGAATCTCAAATATTTGGAGAGCTCTCACTTCGTCCTATAACATAGTGGCAGATTGGCTGGATTGGAAACCTGAAAATGGGAAAGATATTATAATTGGATCAAATCAAATAGTTGGGGCACATAGGTATTACAGATTGACAAATAATCTAACACAGTATTTGAAGGATCAGGGTATAGAGAACCCATCACAAGCAAGAGAAATGCATATGGAGGGTTTGAGACATACAGCTTGGAAAAGGGCTAAGTCTTTAGGATTCGAAGGTGAACAACTAGTGGAGTGGAATAACTTTGTGAAGGGCTTAATAGGCTCGAGTATTGATTTAAATATTGAAAAAGATACCTTGTTGTGGGATTGGGATACTAAGAGGGGATAGGTAAATGCAAAACAGGTATATGAAGTGCAAATATTGATGGAAGGGGTGGTAGAATCAAAATTCTGGTATAGTGATCTTTGGAAATGGAAGATTCCATTAAAAATCAAACTTTTTGCTTCGTCGTCGCTTGAACAGAAAATAATTACCTGGGATAATCTGGTAAAAAGAGGATTTGTAGGACCTAGTAAATGTGTTCTCTATGGGGATGAAGGGGAAAATGCAAAACGCATTTTATGGATTGTTTTTTTACCAAAGATATTTGGTTCAATATACTAAAGAAATTAAAGTGTACAGATATTTGGGAAGGAAGACAGGTAGCATATGATTACCTTAATTGGATAGAAAAGAAGGAAAATTCCAAAGAGTTACCAAGTCTTATCTGCTGGGAGATATGGAAACAAAGGAATCAGATAATTTTTTAATATAGGTTGCCTAATAGGTTCAGAGTGTGCAATAGTATATTTCAAGATATGGGAGAAAGTTATACTCATAAGGTAGATAAGGGGAGCATAATTGATAGACCACCTTTTCTAGACTGGGATTTGACAGTTGGCTTGTTTGATGGAGCCTCACAAGAAAGAGGACAAAAATGTGGGGTTGGTGCTATAATTAAATGTCTATTCCTAGGAACTTACAGATTGAATATGTATTGTGGTAATGGTACTAACACAAAAGGGGAACTACTTTCTCTGTGGTGCATTCTTTATTTTGCATGCTACAAAAAGATAAATAGGATACAGTTAGTTGGAGACTCAAAGATTATTATAGATTGGTTTACTAATGATAATAATCTACAGGTGATCTATCTTCAGCCTTGGATGTCAAGAATTCGAGCACTGAGTGGGAGATTTGTTCAGGTTATATAATAAGGAAGAGGATGTGTTGTCAAAAAAAACTCTTCTATTAGAATATGATGAAATATTTTCTGCAAAAGAACATGATGGACACACAAACAATTATGAAAGAATTGAATTTTGAAAAGTGGTAATATGTTATGAAAAGTGATAACCAATCAACATGCATTTGTGATCTAAAACTTTAATAATGAGGAAAAGTTAACAACTATATATTATGTGTTGAATATATAATTTTGTAATTTAATCAGTGAACAATCTTTTTATTGTAAAGATCTAGTATCAAATAACAGATATATATGTAATCTAGAATAAAAATATTATATTGACTAATATAAGTTTTTTCCTTATTTTTCAAAATAAAAAACCATGATAAAGCTAAAGATTTGTGTGCATCGAACTAGAAAGCTCATGTAGCCTTTCAAAACAACAATAGACACATGGTAATCCGACCAAATAAAGACATATGGACGGAGGAGGTTAGCGAGAAATGAATAACAAAGATAATTTTTTGGGCAAATGTTAGTGTGTGATTGGTTTGATAAACGAAAAAATAAATAGGGTTGAGAAAAGCTTTGCATCTCGCCCTAATTAGAACCGATTATAAATAACTTGAATGTTTCTGTATTTTTAGATCATATACCTTCAAAATGATTTTCTGGTCATCCACATAAATAACTCAATAACCTCGTTATCAAAATTGATAATTTAAAAGTTTGAAATAATATAATGCAAATTTAGGTAAATTTGGTTTTTCAACTCAATAACCTCGTCATCAAAATTGATAATTTAAAAATTTGAAATAATATAATGCAAATTGAGGTAAATTTGGTTTTTCTCTTTCTTAATCTTTATTTGTTTGAAGTATTAGTTAACATATTATTTGTATTAACATAGTTATTAAGTATAAGTTTTATTGCTATGAGATTACATATTATATGTTTCTAGGACAAATTTATTGGGTATTTTTTTTAATTGGATGGTATTTAAAGTAAATTAGAATTTGTAAAAACTCAAAATTTTATCAAACAATATACTCATATCTTAATATATGTAGGAATTAAATTTGAGTAGGAAAGATAACACTCTTTTCAATTATTTAGACTAATCTATATTAACATTGTGAAATTATCTATTACTTATTTTTTCAAAATTTAAAAACAATTTTATAATCTTATCTTTTTTTTTTGTTTGTTAATTTGTGCGGGACTTGTTGGCTACGCGATTAACCTGTGGTTTGAGAAACCAAACCTTAACATGGTTGGATTTTTTGTCCCCGCAAGTTTCGAACCAGTGACTTTAACATCACGGAGTGGCTTAACAACACACTCTGTCACCTACTCTCCTACACCTCGGGGACAACAATTTTATAATCTTATTATCAATGTTAATAATTTTAAATTTTCAAAACTATCTCAATAATTTTATTGTCAAAATTAATAATTGTAAAGTTGAGAGAGCATATTGTCACTTTATAGTAGTAGCTTTATTTTCCTCTACTATTCTGAATTGCACCATAATTCATCATTGTTGAAGTAAAACCACTATCCTCAAATGCAAGATAACTCATCATCATTAATCAAGGAAAACCATACCCCCTAGAATAACTTTCACTATAAGAAGAAGACAACTCTTAACCAAACAAAAACAGTTTTAAGTCACACAGTAGAAGCAAATCATACCAAACAATTCATAGATTTTACATTATTAATTATACTATATTTTAAAATATCTAATATCTATAATTCAAAGGGATTAATTTAAATGTAGTGGTATTTATGAGAGAGTAAATTATTAAATAGATAAATTTATTTTTCAAGAAAATATTTTTTTATTTTGATAATTTAAATAATTTAAGATAAATTATAAAATTTTATAATTAA
>JZKD02S0743865.1:199282-211933 GCA_000966675.3 Picea glauca
GTGATCAAATTCAATGAAGAGAATGGGTTACATGAATGTAAATCCCCCAATTCATTTCATTTCTTCAAGAGTACCAACAACAAATCTCTAACAATGTGGTGAAAATCACAAGATGCAACCTCATATGTTACAAGTTGTAACGATAGGCTCCAACTTGGGGACATGCACTCTTCTTGGGACTGTATGAGAACCCCATAAATATTTGGTTAAACCTGTCAAGAATAAATATAGGGCAAGACCATGCGGCAAAATGTATACAATCAACATCCACAATCACCACATACTTATTCTCTTTATTTTATTTTATTTTATATAATATATACATCAATAGTTCAAAATTTGGCTTTACAAGGAAAAAGCATAAACCAACCATGATAATGATGACATGGAAGCAACAATTAATTCTCAAATGTTGATATTATTCTTCTTGTATAATGCTCTCAAGAACTATTTCTTCTATCTATTCTACTTGGCATAGGAAAATAAAAGTGCTAAGTATAATCATACAACCAATGAAGTCATGCTAGCACTTCATCAACACCATTACATCTTCCCTTGTGTTTGATCAACAAACAAAACAAAGACACTTGATACATGTAATAATCATATGTTGGAGTCTCTAATATATCATGGATACAAATTTAAATTTACAAAAATGGTATCCAATATAAAAAACTAAGCAAGAGTAGCATGTTCCACCACATGCTAGCACAATATAATGTTAAAGAAGATTGAAAATGGCCTGGAAAAAAGTACATGGAAGATCATCATCAATCTGAAAAATATCTTTAAAATGCCTCTTCAAAGGTTGATCTACAATAAGATTATTATCTACATCTCCACAAATTAAAGGTGTAGTATTCTCCAACAAAAAATTGTCTTTAGTCAAACACAAAGTTGAGGTATGAGATGAAAATTCAGATCTAGAAATAAATATTGATCACAAATAGAATTCTAGAAATTATTGTCATAAAATATACACCCAACATCTTGCTACCCCATATAATTTTCAACACTAAAAACATTATTTCCAACATAAAAATGACATGCACATTCACTAAACTTTGAAGAAAAAGATGGTTGGAAACTTCCAACACTTTCACCATCACTGATATGATCTAAAAAATGGAAAATTTTAGCATTTTCATCATAAAATAAGGTTGCAAATTTATACAATATATGACAACTTAAAAACCATGTTTTCCTAAACAAAAAAACATCCCTCAAAATATATGTTTCAACTAACAATTTATGCATAAAAAATGTGAGAGATGAAAGCATATATGGCTAGAAAAGATATGCAAAGCTATATCCAAAAACATGCCCCACATACTCTAAAAAATTTGCAATGTTCATTGTCACACATGGTTGAAAAATACTACTCAATTTATCTATAAAAAAATTCCAACCTATGTGGGATGCCCATGATTCCCAAAATCTGAAATGTTAGCATCATTCTTTTGGTTTCCCTCATCTTCATGTGGAGTTGCAATGGAATATTCAATAACCTCATGCACGCCATTAAAAATTCTTCTTGATATATCATCCCATATTTTTCTTTTGCATACTCAAGAAAAAAAATCAATGCTTCATTTTTGCACTTTATTTTATCCAAGAGAGGCCTTGAGGGGTCTCTTTCATATAAAAGCATCATTTCATCGAACTTTATTTTCTTTTCTAAAAACAAATTTCAACTCAAATAAATGCATCATTTAATGCATCCATTTGACCTTTTACATCCATCCAAAAACATTGAAAACTATGAGAAAACATAAAAATAAAATTATATCCTTTGGTTTGAGTATCATACCATTCCCTTCCATCTGTTTTCATGGAAAGTGAAAAAAAATTCATAATTACACCTTCATGAACAAAACTAAAAGTTTCAATAAATTCCATCAAAGATGTAAGAAAATGAAGATCATCATTATGATTTCCATAGAGTCTGTTCGACAAAAAGAATATTCCAACAAAGGATGAACACCTTCAGTAACCACTCATACAACTAGATCAAATATCAACACACTGATTTTTTTACATGCTAAAACTCCTACAGGGAAACATCCATGACCCCAACCAACGTGGCCACTTGGAGAAATTTATTAATGCAAAAGAAAATATTACTGAGATATTTACAAGAGAATTTTTCACAATGAATCATTAGCAAATGACCCTCCATGCTCTTTAAATAGAGAATATGAACCAATCAAGTGTTAAGCCACAGATCAATGTAGCCATTAAGATTGAGGATAATATGAACCATCATATCTCTCTATGTCGGGAGCATATCATGACCATCAAATTATTACCTATATACATCAAGAGTTCAAAATTTGGCTTTACAAGGAAAAAGCATAAACCAACCATGCTAATGACGACATGGAAGAAACAATTAATGCTCAAATGTTGAGATTATTCTTCCTGTATAATGCTCTCAAGAACTATTTCTTCTATCTACTCTACTTGGTGTAGGAAAATAAAAGTGATAAGTATAATCATACAACCAATGAAGTCATGCTAGCACTTCATCTATGCCATTAGATCTTCCCTTGTGTTTGATCATCAAACAAAACAAAGACACTTGATACATGTAATAATCATATGTTGGAGTCTCTAATATATCATGGATACAAATTTAAATTTACAAAAATGGTAGCCAATATAAAAAATTGAGAAAGAGTAGCATGTTCCACCACATGCTAGCACAATCCAATGTTGAAGAAGATTGAAATGGCTTGGAAAAAGTACATGGAAGTTCATCATCAATCTAAAAAATATCTTTAAAATGACTCTTAAAACATTGATCTACAGTAAGACTATTATCTACATATTCACAAATTAAAGGTGCAGTTTTCTCCAACAAAAAATTGTCTTCAATCAAACACAAAGTTGAGGTATGAGATGAAAATTCAGATCTAGAAATAAAATCTTGATCACAAACAAAATGCTAGAAATTATTGTCATAAAATATACACCCAATATCTTGTTGCCTTATATAATTTTCGACACTAAAAACATGATTTCCAACATAAAAATGACATTCACATTCACTAAAATTTGAATAAAAATATGGTTGGAAACTTCCAACACTTTCACCATCACTAACATGCTCTAAAAACTGGAAAAATTCAGCATTTGCCTCATAAAATAAGGTTGCAAATTTATACAAGATATGACAATTAAAAAATCATGTTGTCCTAAACAAAAAACATCCCTAAAAATATATGTTTCAACTAACAATTTATTCATAAAAATGTGAGAGATAAAGGAATATATGGCTAGAAAAGATATGAAAAAATATATGGTGTAGTCCCCCTTCCCTCCAAAGGGGTTGAGTGACCTCCCATTCTAGGATCGTTCAAGTCATCGAACCGAATGGTTCTTTGGGCTCCTGATGGAACCAATTAACTTGACATAGGCCCTTTACCTCCTCGGTGCAAGTTATGTGGCACCCGCAGACCCTCTCCTTCTTAACGTCAATAGATGCTAGCTCTTTGTGCTAGGATTTCTCTTTAATATGACCATGGAATTTGACCATGGGCCAACTCCATTCACGCTTCCATACTTCAAAACTTTCATGAACTGCTCGCTCCCATTTTTCCTGTTTCTGAATCGACAAATTCTTCGGGACTAGATCTATGGTCCATGTTCCTCTCATGATCAACGACTGTGATCAACTTGCGAGTTCATACTTCATGAGTCCTCTCTTCTCCCGACTCTGTCCTTCTCCATTTTCGAATCAGTGAAGTGTTGATCCCCACTCCATGGGTCTTATCCCAATGGGTGACCAAGATTACATAGGCTCTCAGGTCTTCAGGTATTCTCCTCTTGACTTTTCTCGAAGGGTTCTTCCTTCGAACTACGTGGATCTATTCCATGTATCTTCTGGATCCAACGGTCTAGAATCACTTTGCGCCTCACAACTTCACGAAGATCTATGTTCGCACCCGACAAACCTCCTGAAGTTCCTACTCCCGAACTTCTGCCACCTGTCTCTCCCGACGATGGATAATTTCACTGTCTTCGAGACTTCGTTGAGTCCTCGACCCCTTTTGCACACTTAGCGCAAATTATTTATTTCGAGACTTAGGCTATTCTCAAACTTCTTCTGCACTCCTTGTAGAGTTCTGTGCAGACTCTTTTACGACTTTTCTCTGCTTGAAAACCTTCAAAGTTCATCATTCCTCTGTGAAATTTCTCATGCCCTCCTGGAAGTTTTGTTCTCTTCCTCCTAAGCTTGTAACAACGACTTAGAGTATCTTTGGCACACTCCTTGTGCTCAGCTACTTTATTTGACAGCTTCTCCCTTAGCTCACAGAAGGGTTTAAGGCATCTCCTTTCCTTTGTGATGATGCACTCCTGCAAAGCCTTCCTCCCTCAAAATGTTCAGTAATTATGGGATTCTCTTAAGGGTTCCAACACTTCTAACATTGTTACTCTTGTACGCTCTTGTACCTACTATATTCCCTCCTGGAAGAGTGTTTCAGAGTGTTCACTAACTCTGAGTTGTGCTTCCTCCTACATATTCTTTCTTTCCAAGGTACTTAACCACCTTGAAATTTCCCCCTGAGTCTGTGAATTAACCTGGTATTCCCTCCTGGGAGTATCTCTTCTGACTCCACCGAGTTCAGACACGCACTCCTCACGTTGGCTCATAGAGTTTCCTCTCTCTATTGCACACTCCTTCCACTGATCTTAGAGAACTAGACCTAATCCAACACACTCGCAGATACAAAACTGTATCGTTATCCTTCCAGATGATTTCTAACATTCATATACAATTCAAATGCATACAAATGACATTCATAACACAACATCCATTACACAGAATTTGAAAATAGGAAAAATTGTCATTTTCTATTAATGGTAGAATGTCAAATTACAATAGTGAAGTATGAGCTATAACTGATTCCCAACTCTCTATGTTTCTCTCTTGGATAAATCTAACTTAGCTAACCTCCTACAACCCCCTGCATCCCAACCTCTACTTTGCAACAATTACAAATATTTATACAAGAGGGGCTCGACGATCTTCCCTCACAAGCTAAACTAGTGGTGTCAAATCACCATTCAAAACGCATGTCTAATGGGAAAATTATAATGATCGAAATATTCTCCAAATCAGATGAAGATCCATCCTACCATCAACCACTTAATGGTGACATTATCTCCAGCTTGTGTGAAGGCACAACTTGGCTCTTCCAGCTTGTCATCATTAAATGCCCGGATCACGCTTTTGATTCTCGAGGAAAAATGAGAGGGAGACGCCTCTCCCTTTATTGAATGTGCACCATACGAATTAATCGACTGGCACGTGTTGAGGTGGAGCGATGCTCCTGCATCATACTCCATAGCTATGAAAATTATGAGCTACTGATCATGAGATTTCTAGCGTGGCTGAAATCCTCCTGGATCCCAAAATTTCTCCTGGAGTTGTCTCTCTACTACTCTGCTTCACTGCTTCTACTCCTCCATCTCTCTTGCTGCTCATGCAGGATTCCTTCTGTTCATCTTCATATTTTTGACCGCTTTCTCTACCGACCCTAACATCAACTTCCTTATCTCCTTGACCACCTCATCCAGTTGCTCCATCGGCTGGCTTTCCTGTTGCATACTAGATCATTGCACTTCTTCCTTGTCCATGGGTAAATCACATTGATCTCCCAAGTTTTCTTATTCATATCTTGTGGTCTTATCTTGCCACTCTGGTGAAGTATCCACTCCTACAATATTCTCATCACTAGGCTTCTGCTCAGCTTCCTCTTCTGACAGATTGACTCCTATCAGTTCTCTGACTGGTTCCATCCCAACTTCCACCAACTGCTCCTCATGTTGGTGTGTCTCCTCTAGTATGGATATCTTATGGAAGCCACCTTTTGTTTCTAGACTATTTAACCAATCCTCCAGTGCCTTTAAATCCAATTCCCAATAAGTGAAAAACTCAACTGGGTGTTCTCCTTCTGTTGGGACAAACTTCAGTATATGTTCCCCCTCCCTTACGACAGTCTCATCTTGTTGTCCTTATGTTGAATCTGCAACATATGTGCTCGCCTCTCCTCAGAAACTTGGTAGGAATATCTTGACTCATCCAATGATCAAAACGATCCTCTGATCCTCCTCCTTTATGATAGAATTTTTCAACTTCTCATCATCTTCATTCACATGCCTCACAATTCTGTGTGAAATTTCCTTTGAGTGAGGTATTTCTTATGCCTCCTCTTCATATGTCAACATCCTCTGACATGAACTCTCAACTAAGCTCATTTCTTCCCCCTTTCTCACCTAGAAAATTGGGATGTCTCCTCTTCCCACCTGACAGCTTACGAGATCCACTGATCCCTTCCCATTGCCCACCTAGAAACCTATGGGACCCTTGCCATATTTCTTTCCCTCATCACTGAGATTTTCAACATACCTCAACCACCTTTTTAACACTTTTTTCTGCCCTCTGGCCAACAAATTCCAAGTAGGCCATTTAGTTGTCCTCTTCAAAGGTCATTCGTACCTCCAGTGCACCTTTGCCTCCTGCTACATTTTGAATTCTAGATTCTCCATCTGTGCTCTAATTTCACTGAGCTCCTTGTCCATCTCCACTTTTTTTTTTTATGGGAAGACTCTCCATTGACTAAATTCATGACTTCCAATGACCATCTTGTTTCACCTACAACCCACTTGGTTTTTTACCATCTTTTTCACACCTTGCAACAACCTCTACATAATATCGCAAATTGTCTCCCTTGCCTACACAAATCAATTCTACATTAGCTTTGATATATCCTTTGCCTATGATATATAGATATAACTTAGCTCTAATACCACTTAGTGCAGTCCCCCTTCCCTCCAAAGTGGTTGTGTGACCTTTTGGTCTAGGATCGTTCAATTCGTCAAACCGAATGGTTCGTCAGGCTCCTGATGGAACCGATTAACTTGACACATGCCCTTTACCTCCTCAGTGCATGTTATGTGGCACCCACAGACCCTATCCTTCTTAACATCAATAGATGCTAGCTCTCTATGATAATATTCCTCCTTGATACGACCAAAGATTTTGACCGTGGACCAACTCCCTTTGCGCTTCCGTACTTTGGAACTTTTGCAGACTTCTCACTCCCCTTTTTCCCGATTCTGAATCGGAAAATTATTTGAGACCAGATCTACAGTCCATGTTTCTCTCGCGATCAACGACTGTAATCAACTTACGAGTTCAGAATTCGCGAGTCCTTTCTTCGCCCGAATCTTTCCTTCCCTATTTGTGAATCAGCGAAGTGTCGATCCCCACTCCACGAGTCCTATCCTAGTGGACGGCCAAGATTACTTCGGTTCTCAACTCTTTGGGTATTCTCCTCTTTACTTTTCTTGAAGGGTTCTTCCTCCAAACTGCATGGATCTCTTCCCCGTGTCTTCTAGATCCAATGGTCCAAAATCACTTCGTGCCTCGTGACTTCACGAAGATCTCTGTTCGCACCCAACAAACCCCTCGAAGTTTCTTCTCCTGAACGTCTGCCACCTGTCTCTCCCAACAATGGATAATTTCACTGTCTTCGGGACTTCAGCGAGTCCTCGAACCCTTTTGCACACTTAGCACAAATTCTTTCTTTCGATACTTAGGCTATTCTCAAACTCCTTATGTGCTCCTTGTAGAGTTCTGCGCAGAATCTTCTGTGACTTTGCTCGGCTTGAAAACCTTCAAAGTTCATCGTTCCTCTGTGAACTTTCTCATGCCCTCCTGGCAGTTTCATGATCTTCCTCCTGAGCTTGTAAGATGGACTTATAGTATCTTTGGCGCACTCCTTGCACTCATATTCATTCTTTGATGGATTCTCCCTTAGCTCACGGAAGGGTTTAAGTCATCTCCTTTCCTTTGTGACAAAGCCTTCCTCCCTCGGAATGTTCAATAATTATGGGATTCTCTTAAGGGTTCCAACACTTCTAACAATGTTACTCTTGTACGCTCTCGTACCTACTCTATGCCCTCCTGGTAGAGTGATTCTGAGTGTTTAGTAACTCTTATTTATGCTTCCTCCTACATAGTATTTCTTTCCAAGGTACTTAACCACCTTGAAATTTCCTCTTGATTCAATGAATCAACCTAGTATGCCCTCCTGGCAGTCTCTCTTCTGACTCCACTGAGTTGAGACACACACTCCTCGCGTTGGATTATAGAGTTTCCTCTCTCTGTCGCACACTCCTTGCACTTAGACTAGACAACCAGACCTAATCCAACACACTCACGAATAGAAAATTGTATCTCTATCCCTACAAATGATTTCTAACATTCATCTACAATTCAAATGCATACAAATGACATTCATAACACAACATCCATTACACAAAATTTGATAACAGGAAACACTGTCATTTTCTATTGATGGTAGAATGTCAAATTACAATAGTGAAGTTTGAGCTTCAACTGAGTCCCGACTCTTTTTGTTTCTCTCCTAGATAACTCTAACTTAGCTAACCTCCTACAACCCCTTATAGCCCAACCTCTACTTTGCAACAATTACAAATATTTATACAAGAGGGGCTTGATGAGCTTCCCTCGCAAGATAAACTAGTGTTGTCAAATGAGCATTCAAAACACTTGTCTAATGGAAAAATTACAATGATGGAAATCTGCTCCAAATTAGATGCAGATCCCTCCTTTCATCAACCACTTAATGGCAACTTTATCTCCAGCTTTTGCGAAGGCACAACTTGGCTCTTTCATCTTTTCATCATTAAATGCATGGATCACACTTTTGATTATCAAGGAAAAATGAGAGGGTGACGCCTCTCCCTTTCTTGAATGTGCACCATACGAATTAATCGACTAGCGTGTGTTGAGGTGGAGCGATGCTCCTGCATCACTATATCCAAAAATATGTCCCACATACTCTAAAAAATTTGCAATATTCATTGTCACACATGGCTAAAAAATACTACTGAATTTATCTATTAAAAAATTCCAACGTAAGTGGGATTCCCATGATTCCAAAAATATGAAATGTTAGTATCATTCATTTGGTTTCCCTCATCTTCATGTGGAGTTGCAATGGAATATTCAATAACCTCATTCAAACCATTCACAAATTCTTCTTGAACTATCATCCCATTTTTTTCTTTTGCATACTAAAGAAAAAAAATCAATGCTTCATTTTTGCACTTTATTTTATCCAAGAGAGGGCTTGAGGGGTCTCTTTCATATACAAGCATCATTTCATCCAAGTTTCTTTTCTTTTCTTTACAAATTTCAACTCAAATAAATGCATCCATTTGATCTTCTACATCCATCCAAAAACGTTGAAAACTACGAGGAAACATAAAAATAAAATTAAATCCTTTGGTTTGAGACTATCATACCATTCCCTTGCATCTATTTTCATGGAAAGTGAAAAAAATTTCATAATTACACCTTCATGAACAAAAATAAAAGTTTCAATAAATTCCATCAAAGAAGCAATAAAATGAAGATCATCAATATGATTTCCATAGAATTTATTCGATAACAAGGATATTCCAACAGAGGACGAATACCTTTAGTAACCACTCATACAACCAGATCAAATATCAACACACGGATGTTTTTACATGCTAAAACTCCTACAAGGAAACATCCATGACCCCAGCCAATGTGGCCACTTGGAGGAATTTATTAATGCAAAAGAAAATATTACAAAGAAATTTAGAAGAGAATTTCTCACAATGAATCATTAGCAAATGACCCTCCATGCTCTTTAAATAGAGAACATGGACCAATCGAGTGTTAAGCCATAGATCAATGTAGCCATTAATATTGAGGACAATATGAACCATCAGATCACTCTATGCCGGGAACATATCATGACCATTGAATTACCTAACTACAAATTCATACTAATGCATACTAAAGAAACCCACTAAGAAACACACTTTTACCTAACGACACATTAAACCAAGTTGATATTAACTAACTCCTACGTGTCTAAATATCCTAACATTCCTCCTTAAGAACAACTTGGGATATAATTGAAGGATTTACAAAGGTGAAACAATAGGAGAAGGAAGGAGGCATTAGACCATATTCCCTCTTAATGACAACTTTCTAAACTCCTAACATAGATCAAAGTTTGAAAAAAATCGCTTCTATAAGAAACTTTGTGAAAATGTATGCAACTTGATCTTCTACAGGGTTAAAGAGCACTTCAATAACTAGATAATGAATGAGTTTTTTGATGAAGTGCATGTGTAGCTAGATGTGTTTGTTGTGCTAATGTTGAACTGGATCTTTGACAACCTTAATGGCAAACTAATTGTCGCACTAGAGGGTGGTCAGATGTTGCTGATGGAATCCAAAATCTGAAAGGATTTGTTGAAGCCATAAATCTTATTGAATTGCATTAATCGTTGCTCGGTACTCTACTTCTACTAAAGAAACAACAATAGCATGTTGTTTCTTATAGGCCCAAGTGACAGGTCCTGAACCAAGAATGAAAACATAACCTGCAGTATACTTTCGATCATCAGGGTCACCGACCCAATCTGAATCGGTGAAGCCAACTATTGAGCTCCAGTTTTGTCATATTTTCTTCCATACAAATACACTTATCATTACACTTTCTCCCTGCATTTTTTCACTAATATATCCCTAATTATACCACAAACCTGCATTATCTCTTGTTATTCATCCCATGTGGTTAATACAAAATTTTCCATATTTTTAGTGATTAAAATGATGATTATATGATAGTTTTGTCGATGATGGTTTAATCCTATATTTATATGTCCAAGAAGAATTTTTTGTATTTTTTAGGTTCCGATATATGCATTGTCCATGTTCTGGTACTTGTATTGTTCCTGTTCTAGTACCCGCATTGCAGGTCATCCTGTACTCTAAGTCATCTGGTACCAGAAGGTTCTACAGTCAACCGATACATACACAGTCATTTGGTACCTACACATTCATCTGATACCCATGATCCATGTCATCTAGTACCCGCACTCCATGTCATCCAGTACTCAGTTTGTTCGATACCAATACTGCGCTCATCCAGTACTCCAAGTCATCCGGTACTAGAAGGTTCTACAAGTCATCTGGTACTCACAGTCCATGTCATCTGGTACTCACACTCCATATCATACGGTACTCACAACTCAACACATCCAGTACTAGAATTTTCCAGAAACCATCCGGTACCAAAATTCTCCAGGTCATCCGGTACCAGCATCAACAACAATCCGGTACTAGAAATAATTCAAAATTTTGGAAAGTTTCTAAAGGAAAATCAGGTACATGGGTTTTGTCTAGAGTCATGTTTACATGCAGAAACATGAGTAAAAACTCACCCAGATCACACGTGTGGACCTCTAGCTCAGGGGGAATGATTCTGCTAAAATTAGTGAAAATCTCAAACTCTCAACTTCCACCTCGATTTCCATGCATATGGAATCAAATCTAGAAATTCTACGGAATGGGTTCTGTCTAGAATATGGAAAATTGAGTAAGATGTGGGAAAGTTTTCAAAATTAGAATTGGTTTGGA
This sequence comes from Picea glauca, assembly GCA_000966675.3. Lineage (NCBI taxonomy): Eukaryota > Viridiplantae > Streptophyta > Pinopsida > Pinales > Pinaceae > Picea > Picea glauca. The sequence continues at coordinate 210,783 of JZKD02S0743865.1, forward strand.
AGATATGGGTGGGGGACTAACTCGAATCTGCCCAAATTGCAATAAAACCCTGATTTTTGAAGATTTCTCCTAAAAATGTAAATTTTGAAATCAGGGCTTTGGGATTCTATCCCATCCTCTCTTCAATGATTTTTATGTATAAATAAAAGTGTTAAAAGGATGAGAGTTAGATATTATCATTTTTTAATGGAGGAGTTCTATTCATTGTTGTGAAGAAGATTGAACATATGGAGGAGTGCTTGTAATTCCTTGGAGTTTTCAACTAATAAAAAGGAGTGGTCGTTCTTGTACATGGTGTGGATCAGTCCTTAGTACTGTAGACTTCTTCCACAACTTAGGCCAGGTTTGGAAGGGCCCCCATCCTTTGGTATGTGTTGTGTTTTTTTATAGATAAGGTAGAATACTAGATTTACATTTTTTGACAGCCTTTAGATCAACATTTTATATTCTCATTTGTTGCATAAAGGNATAATTGTGGGTATACCTCGGAGCGACCCCCGTAATACGTGCAATCTCTACACTGATGCTAACAAAGCAGGTTAGTATCTCTGCTAACACCAATGCGACCTAATGCTTGACCCTTATGGTAGAAGGGCTTCCCAGGACAATATGCAGCCAATGGAATTTTACACTCCCTATTCTCAAGATACTATTGTGTATTTTTGAACTTTGGAGAGTGAGTCTTTCTTCCTACTCCAAAGCACTAGCCTAACTATATGTTGGTAAAATTAGTCCTAGAAAAAGTTACTTAATCAACTTTAATTATTACGCAAAATTTTTAATGGTTGTTGTTTACTCACAGGCTACGGACGTGAAACTCATGATGTGTGACTCTGACCCAAAGTATACAAGGATATGATGAAATATAATCTTTTCATTCAATGAATCCTAATTATTGGAGAGAGAAGACGATTTCCGAATCAAATGCAATCACCACAATGCATATGCAATTCTCAATTTCCTTTAAAAACCAAGACAAATAATCATGTATCGATGAATAATTTCTAAATGTCTTTCTCAAAACTTCAATGCTCTTAAAAATTGTACAAGTTTGATTTTCGAAGTTTTCAACAAAAGCAAAAACAAAAGACTTGAAAGAAAACAAATGGTTCACTTTCCAAGAAGAACTCTGATAACAGAGAAAAGAAAAT
>JZKD02S0743888.1:0-14911 GCA_000966675.3 Picea glauca
GATTTCTAGTTGAGGCCTAAGCAGAGGGTGTTTGTTTAAAATTATCTTTAGGAGTTAATTCTTCAACCAGAACCTTAGTATTGACTTGGGAAACTTTGGGTTGGTAATTTTTACTTGCCGATGCAGCAGTCGACTTAATGTATCCTTTTGGTTTTAACTACCTTTCGGGATCAGATATAGGTGTGGTCTATTGATTGTTTAGGTTCTTTCTAGTATTCTTTTGACCAAATGCCAATTTATCTATGGTGGAGTCTCCAAGTGAAAGATAAAAATAGCCTTAATATAGTATTCAATCTTTGTTCACTATCAAAGATAGAATCTTAACTTGTAGTTTTCCCAGGGAAAAATAAGTTTGTTTCTTCATTCCTCAGCAGTGGTGCCAAAAATATGTTGGTCCTGAGATTAAACTTAAGGCTCAAAGAATAATGTAATACACCAGGAAAGTTTAAGAGAGTGTGTTTTTTTAAATTTCTTTTTCCACCTTAGTTATATGAGAAAAATTCCTTAAATGAAATTAACAGTTCGATAACACAAAGGCCATATTTCGTGTTTGATTCAAAGATGTAATATTGAATGGTATGAGAGAAAGATACAAAACTATAAAACAAACCAAGGAATCAATTTCTAAAGAGTCTCACCTTGTTGCAGTAGAAGAAAATAGATAGTCTAACCTTGAATACAGCATAAAATACAGTAACTCACACAACAAGCAGGTCTTGATTTACTCACAGTAAATCGAGAGGAAAAGTTGCTTACTTAATAAATTATTGATACAATAAGATTATAGTAGTTTTTTTACTAAATTGAAATCAAACATTTATCAAGGAATACATAAATAAATGCAGAGAATTGAAAAACAAAAGAAACACATAACCCAGCTTGAACAAAACTTGGAATCTTTGTATGCACTTGTATTAATACTCTATAAGGAGATTTTTCTCTATTACAATTGGAAAGAAGAATCCCTCAATATGTCTTCAATCTATGCCTTTACACTAAATTGCCACAACCCCAAACGGTTGGACTTACCATAATTTAAAAATAGTAAATATTTTTGAATAAGATTACAACATGTAAAAAATAAAAAATTCCATTAGCCTTCTCCTATGTCTCTTCATCTGCTGGTAGATACGTTTCTTATCATCATCCTTTAGCCTGGAGACAATTGGCATCCAATATTCACCTATATGAGTAGTATGTGCATGTTTTCTTACTTGTTTCTAGATGTGCTTTCTTTCCCATATTTGACACATTGGATGCATCTACTCACTAACTTTACCACCAACCCAAAAGGTTCAGTTGCTTCATTTGCTTCAAACATGTATAGCTTCCTTTCTACCTGAGGAAAAATTTCTTGTATCATTTTATCTCCTAAAGATGTGACATGTAATTGTAAGCTTGGGTTTACTATCCATTTATTTATTTGGAGAAGATCAATTTGATTCATTTTCTGGATGGTCATCAGGGCTTCTTCCTTGCTAGTCCTGGAATTATATTGGTTCTTTGCTATGTCAATTTGTCCTAGGGATTCAGAGATAGTATTTACTTCAACATGAAGTATCCCTTTTTCTAGTGAATATAATGCTTCTAGACAATCTTCGTTTACCTCTCTGGCCAGTCTTTTTCTTTCAACCAAATTTGTTTTTGAGGCCTTCAAAATTATGTTGCCTCTAGTTTTCTCAAAAAGAGATAGTCGAGGAACCTCTTATATATCATATTTTGGTATTAGTAATATAGCCTCTTGAAACTTAGCCTAATATGAACAAGATTCTCTTTATTTAATGTAGATGTTTTTTAGGGAAATATCTACTAATTGGTAGCAATTCTGGATGGCTTCCACTTTTGTAAATAGATCTTGTTGGGATGATTCTAGATTTTCATGTACTTCCAGTGCTTGATCCTGAAAATCTTCCATATCTACTATTTTACCTTGAGTCAAGTCTATATTGGCTTGTAATTGCTTGATTAATTCTTCCTGTTGAGGTAACCAATCCTCTATTGGCCTATGAATTCTGATAGAGCTTATCAAGGTTAGGTTTCAGCTATTGGATTTGTTGTCTGTCATAATCTCTCACTTGTTCAAACTATTTGTTCATATTATTTCTCACATATTGTTCCATAGTCATTATTTGGTCTTGCAACTTCCCTACCAATAGGTTTCTCTATTTTATCTACTCAGATAGATTTTCTACTGAACATTGATTAGTCGTGGTAAAGGAACCTAATGAACCTATCATTTCCTTAGTGAATTCTAAATCATCTAGGCCCTATCCATCATACATCATTCTTTGCATTTTAACTCTTGCACCATCCTTCTGATGAATTTCTCATTTAACAATGACCCTCCTCTTCTCGCTGAAAAATAAGTATGAAGGAGGCATTTCGACTGAAATCGAGGTAAGGTCATCTATAAAGATGACTTCAGAACTGGGGTTTTTGCGAATTGACTGCAAAGGTGTCAATGAAATAATGGGGCTACCTATCTCTATGTCCATTTGTTTCTTTGTTTTATCGGTAACGGTTTTGTATGGTGTAGAAGGAGACGTATCCTGCCCCTTTTTTAGAAAATATTCAAGATGAGATTTTTATTGAGTACCTAGTGGATTTGATAATGAAGTCTCCATTTTATGCATTAAAACTTTGGCGTTCTTCAGATTCTCCTCAGTATCCTATTTTTCAAAACTTCCTTCCTCATAACCTGGAGGTATAGTTTCCTGTGTAGACGAAGTATCTACCGACCCTCCCTGTAGCACTTTTGGCAAGCTATTCCTTCTATGATTTTGAAAACTATAGAAACTAGCTTGTTGATCTAGAGATAGAGTTTGGACTCTATTCAATAATTCCTCATATGACTTGGTTCCTCTAAATATTTCATCCTGTGGGGAATTCTCATGTATATAATTCTTCAAGTTGTACTGATCCAAGTGGTTTTCCACGATTTTGAGTGAATCATGCCTTTTGAACTCGATGCCAGCCAACTTGACATCCTGTAGAGATGTGGCCTCTACTTTAGAATGACTGAAATATAACAAGGAAAACATACCAACCTGAAGAGGGAAGGTTGGCCATACCTTCTTCTGTGTCGCTTTCAATTCCTTGTTGATACCCCCTGTCATGGTTTGATACGCCACTTCTCAACATACTAGCCAATCTGGTAAAAATTTCAGGAGAGCATGGGGAGGGATCGAGCACCCAAAAACCCTAATGTATAAAAAAAAATCTTCGATGTACCAGTCTGTTATTTTTCTTAGGTTTTCCCTGATTTTGTTTCAAACTCTAGGAGGTGGGAAACCATATAGAGCGATATGAATAGGCACCACTACATAATGGCAGATTTCATAGAAGAAATATCTAGCTTTGTCTTCCCATAGATTGGAGTGATAGAAATGGATAGGTTCGGTGTTGGTCTGGGTCCAGATTCATCTCATTAGAGGGAAAGGAGTCATAAATCAAATAACATCCATGATGTATGAAGCAATATAGAAAGGGGCATGTTTCCCTTTAGACTTTTCCAATTGGTACTCTGTGATTTCCTTAGTTAGGTTTTTTGATAACATCTTGGCCCAGCTGAAAGAGTATCCCTCGGACACTTCGTGCATAATTGGTACCCATGCCAATGTGAAGTGGGTGGAGCTATTATTTATGAATAGCCTACATAGCATCATATCCACATAAATCATATGGGCTTCTAACGAAGTTCTTGCATAAATGTCGTGAGTGTCAACTCTAAATTTTTCTGGGTGCCCCCACTAGTCCTTGATTAAATCACAGTAGGTTTTATCATATTGCTTACATTCCTATTTCTTGAACTCCAACATAAATGTAGAGTTGTCATTATATTTAAAAATGGGGGATAGTTTATACATTACTTGTATGTGTTTAGGTCAAAAGGAACCAACAACAACCTTATGCAAGTTGTAAATGCTCCTGGTTGAAATGTCGACGTTTTCCATGACCCATCCTATCATGTCATTATACAGAATGAGTCTGGGTCATGCTGCTATTTTTTGTATCCCTGACTGAGCTATATCCCTAAGTTTAGTCGCATGAGTTTCGGTCAATTCGTCACCTAAATCCTTTAGGCAATTTATAATCTCATGCTCTAGAATATCGAACACCTGTGTCCAATATTTCACAGTGTCTATGGATATCAGTGAAGTATCTGACAATTTTTTTTATTTGGATTTGCAGTTTCTCCATCTTCTTTATCCATCTTCTGTGGTGCCATGATATTGATGAAATCAGGTCGGGTTTACCTGTTACAAGGAAATAGGTGAGCTTCTCAGTCAACTAAAACTTTATATTCTGTGAGAATAAAAGTGGAATTCAAAATCAAGCATTCATATTCACCTCGGGCATATTGATTTGAGAATACCTTTACTGATGATAAATTTATTTACCTTAATGACCAAATCTAATTGGATATCTGCAATCTATATTAAAATCATTACCGTTGATTTTTTATTATTGCCATTAATATTGGTGGTTTGCGATCGAGAATTTTGGATTAAATAGGTTTGAATTTCCCCAAATCGTGAGTTCACGAAATATTGATTACAAGATAATATTTTTTAAAACATTAATTAATCGTTTTTTAACTTTAATTGTTTTCGAGTATTTGGACTTCAGGATTTTTAACAGTAGCTGGAGATAGAATCCCCAAAACTCGAAACTATGAAATGATTGATTATCAAATAATCATTTTTTAGATTTAATTAACCTCGTTTAAGTTTGAAGTGTTTCGGAAGTTCAGAATTCGGAGGTTTCGGATGTGATGGATGATAAGCATTCGATATTCTGAAGTGCAAAGTTATTAACTTTCTTTTTACCAAGATTAACTTAACTAGTTAAGATTTAATATTTCGGCATTTTGCCGCTTCGTGGATTTTCAATTTAGCTCATCATTATATTTTCGAATGGTCGTTACCCGTAGTGACATGTCAAGGGTGACATCATTTTAGATGATGTGTTGAGACAAGGGGGTTCCACATGTTACTTATATTCATATGAATCTTCAGAGGAAAATGTCAAAAATTGATGCCACATGTCAACCTATGGAAGATTTGAAAGATACACATGTACTATGCCTCATGTATTTTGAAAGTTTATGAAAGAGTGATAACAAATTCTTTCGGGTTTTGGGATTTTTAGGGTCAAGACTTGTCGAAATGCTCGAAACGTGAAACTTCGAAGAAAACTTTAGTGATTTGGTTACTTAATAATCAGACGGCTCCACAAATCTGAAGAGATTAGGATCGTCTGATCAATTTGAGGAACTCCATCAACGACGATTATCAAATGTGCCTTGTTATGATTTAATCAGAGATGTTTTTGGTTTAAAGCTCAAAGTTATAGGATTATAAATGTTCCAACACTCTCCTCGATCTTAATAGCCCTTTATCTGTGGCTTAACACCCGATTGGTCCATGATATCTATTTAAAGAGCATGGAGGGTCATTTTTCAATGATCGATTGTTGGATATTCTCTTGTAAAATCTCTTTGTAATGTTTTTCTTTTTCATTAATAAAATTCTCCAAGTGTCTGCCTTGGCTAGGGCCATGGATGTTTCCTCGTAGGGGGTTTACCATGTGAAAACATCGGTGTGTTGATATTTGATTTGGTTATGTGAGTGGTTACTAAAGGTGCTTGTACTCTGTTGGAATACTTTTGTTATCGAACAAGAGGCACCGACCCTCCCAATTTTAAATTTGAAATATGATCCTATACGGATTTATGTTGTAAGGTTGAGTAAAGTCAAGCCATGCCTTTGTATAGGTAGTATATAGGGTCTCCATAATGATTGAATGTAAGAAGGTCTAGATCTTAGTCAGGTCTGGATATTCATTCATTGTAATGAGTCGTAGGGATAAGGTGTCTTAAATAAGACAGTGATGGAACTAAGGCGGTGGAGAGGATAAGCTCGAGGAGCCCTCTTGTAAAAATAATAACCAGGAGAGGTAGAGTAGAAGAGAGATATACCTAGTTGAGGTAGGAGATAGGAGTAGGAGAAGGATCTAAGACTCTATGGTAGTCCAATATCTATATACACATTTGTAGTTATGCGTATGATATCCATTTGTTTTATCTGCGTTCTATGAATGATGTCTATGTATGTTTATATATGTGATAGATGCTTGTGAGAGTTTTCATGTGCAGGAGAAAATAGAATTCTCTATCTTTGTGTTACTGAGAAGTTTTGGGTCCTTTAGGATCGTGTAAGGAGTGCACACCATAGTATAGAAACTCAGTGAGCTAATGCAAGGAGTGAACATATGGATTTTGTTGAGAGTTCAGAACAGAATGTTCTAAGAGGGCACACCAGAATATTCACAGACTTAGAAGGAGCCTTAGAGTTACTGAATACTCTAGATGAAAGACTGTAAAGAGTAGGCATAGCTAGAGTTACTGAAAACTATGTAAAATCTTCCAGAAGGGAATTTAGTAGGTGCCAAGAGTGCATAGATCTAACACCTTTCGAAGTTTCGGGGAAGTTGAAGAAATACAAAGTTTATGAATAGTCTGTAAGCTCAACAAGGAGGGAATTGAGAAGGTGCATAATATGCATTGGGTCAACAATTAGACAAGTGTTCAAAATGTATGAGGACTCAGAAAAGCATAGGGTGAGAGTAGGAAGTGAACTTGTTTCAAGTTCGAAATATCAGATGGAGGAGAAATAATAATCGTTGGATCGACTGCGAAGAGTACATTTGGACCGTTATATCAGAGTCAAGAATATATGTGAAGTGGGAAGAGAGGAGGAACAAGTCTGAGATGTTCATACTGAGTGCAAATGATCGACGTCCATTAGATCCAGCTAAAGTGCATGGACTCTAATCTCTTTAAGTTCACAGGAGAGTGGACTTGTCAAAGTCCCAAAGTCTCGAAGAGGGTAGGGACCGTCCATCATCCATAGGGATAGGTGGTGAAAGATCTAAAACTCTAGAGCAGAAGCACTCTGAGAGTTTGCAAACAAGGGGAGAGTGAGATCATCGAAGCTCTGAAGTTTAGAGTATATCTTGGTCATTGTTCGCCATGAGGTACATGTCAACAAATCTTAAGCTCTAGAGGAATAGCACTCTGAGAGATTTCAGTCATGGAGTGTGAAAAAATCCTGAATATTCGAAGAGTGGAGTAGATCGTGACCATCCATTACAAAGGACACATGGTGAGAGATATGAAAGTCTAGAGGTTTAACACTCTGGGAGGAATCAGGTGAATGAGGTTGAAGAATTCAGAAGTCAACATGGAGAAGAGTAAATCTATATCGTCCATTTGATTAGGACACGTGTCAGTGGATCCTCGTATTCAAAGGAAAATCACTCTAGAATATTTGAAGTGTGGTGCTTCAAAAATATCCAAAACCCATAGTTATATAGAAGATATCACCCATATATCAGTCTGAGACACGTTGTGGCAGATCTTGCATTCCAAATGAGGATACGTGGTAGCAGATCAGAGAGTCTGGGAGGTAGAAGCTATGAAAGATTTGCGAGGAGCAGAGTGCAAACTTTGCGAAGTCACGAAGGATAGAGTAGATCTGGACCGTTAGATCTAGAAGGACATGCGATGAAAATCCATGTACTTCGAGAAAAGAGAACTCTGGAGGAAATTGAGAGTGGTGAAGCCAAAAAATCCCAAATCACGAACTACCAGAGTAAATTGTGGCCATTGATTGAGAGGGACACATGTTAGCAGATCGTAGAGTTTGGAAGTTTATAATCCAGAGGAAAGGAAAGGAAGCGTGGAGAGTGGGGATTCACTCCAAATAAAAGTCACTCCGGAATAAAGTGAAGAGTGAAATCACAAGAACTCTTGAAGGCCGGAGTGTAGGATTTCATTAGATTCATCCATTAGAATAGGACGTGTGGTTGGAGATATGTCACTATGGAGGATTAATACTCTGGGAGAAATAACGTAGAGGAGCATTGACTAAAATTCACCTGGAGTAAAATCAAAGGGTAATTATAGTCGTCGATCAAGAAGAGCATGTGGTGCTTGATATGTAACTCTAGGTAAATGTTACTCTAGGGGAAAGGAGTGTTTGGATCACTCAGGACTCCTGAAGAATGAAGTCCTAGAGTAGATTGCAATCGTTGGGTGTAAAAGGAACGTGAGTTGTAGATCTAGTCTGAGGGTGTGTTCATGAACCCGAAGTTCTGAAGTGCACAGGAAAAAAGGTTTTAAGCCCACAGTTTTCACCAGGGTCATGTAGAGGACTCTACGGGTACTCACAAATTCCCAAAAAGGCGATTTCACACCCGAGAAGTAGGACTTTGACCTATGGAGAAGATAGAAGAGGTTTAGCACGAGCCTTTGAGTAGATATAGATCTTGAAATGGATCGATCCTAGACTAGGAAGTCATGCAGCCTCGAGGGAGAGTAGGGGATCTGCATCATCTTCATAGTATTTTTATGTTGCAAGAATTATCCCTTGAGAGTCTTCTTTAATCCTTTAAGCACCATTGCAATAGGCCATTCCACTCACCTCTTGAGGGAATAGGCATTGTTGTTCTTCACCATTTTTTGTATCTTCCATTATATGAAGAGCTCTCCATTAGGGAGCTAAAGATCCCTCCCAAAGAGGAAGAGGGGACTCATAAGTCCCTATTTTTCTCTACGGTGTTTTTCCTACTAATCTATTGATCCACTGGTAGCATTATGTTGGTCATTGTTTGATTTTCATGGTTCTAAGTTTCTCATGCTTTCTAACATTTATTTCTTAGTTGTTTTAGTTTATTTCTTTTTTTTGCATGTGTTTGGATGACTTAACCTACTCCCAAAATTCTGTCTTGTCTAGCATTCTCATATAGACATGCAAGTGTTGTTGTTTTGCTCACCCAAGTGAAAAAACCAACACAATAGATTGGCAACCATATTGGGGATCGGTATCAAATTCCTCCCTATTTGAGCTTAGAGATCGCTTCATTTTGATTTTTTTCTCTTGCATGTACCAAAACTGGCCTAGCCCAACATGCCAAAGTCAAAATTCAGAGCTAGGGAAGGAGTATTTCACCTTGAAATATTTGCCCCAATGCATGACAGGAAGTGCATGCATTTTCCTTCCCACAGACATGCACTTTGTGCACTATGAGAGAAAAAGGTCTCTTTACACTGTACATTGTACACCCTCTGCATGCCTGTCAGAATTGTAACCCATGCATCACTCCAATTTTTCCAAATTGTAAGGGTTTTTATGAATGTTTGAGGGACCCTAGCCTTCATATTTTTATTTTTATGCACTTTGTAAGGAAACTACACTACACTTAGAGTCATTTCCCATATGAAAGGTTAGATAAAATAGGCTCTTAGGGGGTAAAAAGAACCAATATTCTCCTCTTTTTCTTTGTTTCCACATGGATGGCTTATTTGGCTTGTAAAATTTTAAGTTGAGGTTATTTCTTTCATACATCAATAACTTAAATTGGGACTATAAGTTAACTTTGACCCTCAAGTATGATCTTCCCTCACACCCTAGTGTGATCTTGAGAATCAGAAAGGTGGTTAAATGGACATTTTGTCTCCTTTAACAAAATCTTTAGGAGAGGACAAAGCTCTCGTAGGGTTCCTCTTAGATTTTTGAAATAATCAAGTTTTGTAAGGGACCATACATGCCCACATGTTGCAAAATTAGGATAGTTTCTTAAAAATTCTTTCTTAGTTTACATCACGATCTAGGGAATTTTAAAGATCATAGTAATGGGCCCATACATGCCCACGTGATTTCAATCTAGGATAGTTTCAAATATTTCTTAGTGTAAACAACATTTAGGGAGTTTAAAGGATTTGTAAAGGACCCATATGTCCACATTGCTAGTTCGTTAGGGATTTAAATATTCTGCAAGGTTGCACCAAAGATACATTGCAAGCTAGGTAAAGAATATTTTTAAGGACCATAGGAAGTCCACATGTTTCAATATCACACTTAACTTATTAAAAACTTGGCACACTTTTTTCACTTGCTTGCACACAAAGTAACTCCTCACACACATAATTTCCATTTTGAATAGTGGAGGTTGAATTAGGTTTTCTCCAAAGTAATTATGAAATTTCCCACTACTTCTTTGGAAATTATCCACACCCATTTAATTCAAACAAGATTGGTTCACACCCCCAATCTCTCATCCCACCACATCTAAAATAAATTCTAGAAACACACTAAGCTTTCCTCCACAAGAGGTGCTAAAAGAAATCTTTTAGTGTAGGTAGGATCTCGGGGTTAGGAATCCAAATAACACCACGTTATTTGGTTCGCACATTTTCAAAAAATAGAAGTTGAGAAATAAGAAACTTTTAAATCCTCCAAGTCAAGTTTTCCTACACCATAAGGCAGGGAGATACCCGTGAAGGGTCGAAGGCTGAGGTATGGTTGTTCTGTGCATCCCTCCTTGAGTCACCCAACTCTTGGAATGGAATCCAGCCTGTGACCTATTTCTGAGGCCAAAAATATAAATGTCGCACTTTGAATGAGGTACCTAGTGACCAAACATAGGACATCTACCTAGGTGGAAATTATAGGTTGCAATCACACCTTGATCAGATTTTGTGTGGTTATTGGGAAATATCGCTAGCTCTTTCGGGATATGCACCCTATACCCCTCATTATAATTGATTTATTCAAACTTCACTAGTTCCTCTTCCAACAGCTTCAAACCCCACTATTGAGTGCTACTAGAAGTCCCAATGCTATTTGAGAGGAAGGATGATACGTCTTTAGGAAATGAACATTTGTTTTTATTTCTCCCCCCATGCTGACAAAATCCACCTATCCACATGCTTGTTTATTTAGAGTTGATTAATGTATAATGCTCATTTGATTACATGAAATTGTGAGTTACACTATCTTGTGAAGGTAAAAAATATACACAAGATCTTGTTCATTTATTTCTCTCTTGTCACCATTTTCACACATTCACTTTACTAGTTGAAAACCATAGGGGACCCACATAATCGCCATCGTTCCAAACACTTGTGGAATATCCCTCCTAATTTAGGAGGAGCCCCTATTATTGCCAATTCACCAGCTCAACCATCAAACACACCCATGTGTGCTACTATTTTTGGATCAGATTTACTTAGTTTCACTTTGCTTGGGTCTAATTCCCAAGGACATCCATCCACTAGTTCTCCTTCCTAAGGCGATGGGGGTCAAACTACTTTTCAAGGGAGAAATACAACCCCACCAAATCTCTCTTAAGGGATAGGTCCACTACCTACTCACATGATGGCTAGAAATAATCGTCCACCAAATATCCCTATGTCATACTTGGCATCCATTAACATTCTTGATTTAACCAAACTCACGAATGATCCCATTTTACATGATCCCACTTGGCCCAATATGCCTACAAAATTTCCTTCAGATATTCCAAAGTTTGAAGGAAAACTAGGAGACTATCCTACCAACCATGTTATGAACTTCCACTTATGGTGCTCTTCAAACAACATCATGGATGATTCCATTCACTTAAGTTTATTTCAATGAACTCTCATAGGTTCCTCAGCCAAATGGTATGTGGACAAAAGAACAAGGTCCCATGCAACCTTTGAATCATTGGCCAAATCCTTTTTGTCCTTTTTCCAACTACCAGTACGTCATGATATTGGATTAGAACTTCTCTCAAAGTTCAAACAAACTACTTCTATCCATATAGCCAATCACATCCATGAATGGTGTCAGTGTCATAGTTTGTGTAAATATGAAACCACCAAAGAACAATGTCTTGATTGGTTTCTCAAATCACTTGTCTCTGTTATCGCCAAATATGTGACCTCCACTTTTCCTCAGTCAAAAGAGGAACCCATCAACAAGAACCAACAATTTTACCTCATCTATGCTCAATAAGGTTACTAGTACATAGTGTTACCTGATGCACCCAACCCATACCATTTGGCCAGGAAAAACCTGGGATGTCCCACACTATGGATGGGTTGATTGGTTCCAGGATGCACCACAACTTGTTATCACATTTATTTGTAAAGGAGGGGTGTTTTCCTAAGAATTTGGCCTCTTGGCGAAATAATTAAATAAATCGGAAAAAAACCCACATTTTGGCTTATATCCTAAGTCAGAGGAGTGATTAGACATTTTTGGCGCGACATGATAAGGCACGTGCATATCTGGGCGGTCAATATCTAAGAACCCTAGATCAATGGTCGATGGCCATATTGGGGCCTCAACATGCACAGAAGATAAAAAAGGTAGGGCAGTCCAGGAAAAACAGTCGTGGTTTGTGAAGGTGCTACATGTCAGCCAAAGACACACATCGGGCCCAAAAGCAAGGAGGTTCCAAACCACTTTTCACATCCCTGATATTCTTCATGTGCACATAGTGTCCTATCCCAGGTCGACAAGTGGATGCCCCTCATCACTTCCACTCCCTCCATATGTCTTCCACTCACTATCCTTCTGGTACCTGTCCCTTTCTCATCTCCCGCCACCTGTGCCACCTCACTCCACATTGCCTCCATCCCATTACACCTCAGCTTCTACTTTCATGACCCCCACACTATTCTCAGTCTCCTTATCCATCCATAGATGTCCACCTGGCCATATCCCACCCACTACTCCATACTGAGTACGCCCATCACTATGTCGGCAACCACGTTTTCCATGAGGATTCTCTGTAAGCATCCAACTCAGATACAAATGATGAATGCTGAGGCTACCACATCTTATAGGGTCAGAGTGGACTTGAGCCATCTCTGATTCCAATGAAGCAATTATTAGGGTTGGTTGGTGGTGGTTGAATGTCATTTATACCATAAATGGAAATCCCAAGAGAGGATTGTCAGTTAGTTGACTCATCATCAGGTCCATTCTGAGGCTCGTTGTTTTATGGTAGAGGTTCACGTCTGGATAGAGACTACATGTGCAGTCTGTCAAAAAACATGCAGACGTAATGCCTTCAAAGCAGCTACTCAGATATGCTTATGTGATTTTTCTTTGAGTATAAATACTCATTTTTTGTATTTTGTAAGGGTCGATGGTTTAACTAAGTTCCCGATTGTAAAGTTTTAATGAAGCCTTTGGTTCTCTGGTTATGTACATGATTTTGAGAATTATTGTTTAATGAAAGTCAACTTCTTCCCATCTCTCCATAAACACTATGTTAAGATACTCGGAATTGGAGGATCTAGTCGAGGGTTATGATGTTTTCGTGATGTAGGTTTGATCACTGCAATATTTTTACTAATTTTAATAAGTTTCTCATGTTATCTTATCCCTTATCATACTAAGTATCTTGGGCATGGAGGATCCAATCAATATGTTATAGTAGAATTGTGATGTAGGTTTTATCATCGTGTTGTTGTACTTGTGTTGTTTAGACATATCTTAGTGTCTGAAGCTTTGAGTCCAAGAGGATCTCGTTCTTAAATATTTTCTTCCTTAGGTCATTGGAAGACTGGTTGTCCATAGTAGGCCCTTACATCTCCTCACCAGTTCTTCCCCCTACTCACCTTTTACTGCAACTTACTGACTGAATTTAGATCAATACCTCACTTGCCTTAGGCATACCAACCCAATTTTCTGAGTTAAAGAAATATAACCTTGATACTTTATCCATTATACCACCCTTTAAACTATTTATTGTGACATACAAACTGATGGGTATCAGGCTTATCTCTGACGCAATCCAAAGGTGACTTATAGTGATAACATTTCTAACACCATTTTCGGGGAGGAATTGAAGATTTTCCCTGGGATTGAACAACAAAACTTACTCATTATGAAGGTGCATCAGATCCCAGTACATCAATCTTTCCACTATGCACCTGGAGACTCGACTGTGGTGACTCCATTGATGTAGATCTATTGGTGACTCCATTGATTCAGGTGTGACTTCTAGAGGTAGACACACGAGGTCTACTCCATAACTACCTTTGGAAACACCTGAAGCTGACCTAGAGAAAATTATCAGAAAGGGAAAGTCCCCTTGAGAAGGAGCTTATGCTATTGAACCAAGTATTTCTAATGATTTTCATGGTCCTTATTTAGAAATTCCAATCTCTTCTTCTCATTCCCCTGTTATATATGTTGTTGGAGTTTCCCAAAAATTGAATTTTGGGAGTGTTCCTATTGAATTTTCCCCTCCTGGTCTGTGATTGGAGGGAGAAACCATTGTCACTCCTGTCTCTCCTAAAATTGTACCATGGTTTATACCTAGCGCCTCATAATATTTTCCTACCCCAGTCTTTACCACTCCTCCTCCTATTAGAGTTATTGATTTCAGAGAAAGGGAAACATATGTTCTCCCAAGCCCAATAACCTTTTCTCCAAATCCTATGATATTTCCTTTTCCCCTCAGAAGATCAGTTCCAGTCTCCCCTGTTCTAACACCTTCACCTCCTCATTCTCCTCCACATGTTATCCCTATGGAAGGTTCTAATCTCGAAACATAATGGATTCCATTGTGGCTGCAAGATATGCCCCTCTAGTCTTACCTCATCCTATGAATTCTCTCCCTACTAGAGATTACCTAAAATATATGCCTAAGTTCACTAGAGAGTAGGACATAACTGTTGAAGAGAACCTTTCTACCTTCTACATTTATGCAGAAAATCTAAATATTGAAAATGAAGATGTCTGGATGAGAGTCTTTGTCCAGAGCCTTGATGGTGAGTCTAGAAAGTGGTTTAGAGGTTTCACCCCAAGATCTGTTGCTAGGATTGAGGCTCTAGATGATGCCTTCTTCAGATAGTGGGGGGGATAAAAAATAATTTATGTATTAAATCATAGAGTTTGGGTCTCTGAAGAGAAAATAGGGAGAATCCATCTTTGACTTCTCCAAAAGGTTCAATAAAATGTACAATAATATCCCTGCTGAAATAAAGCCTACATAAGCCTCTGCCAAAATCACTTATGCTAGTGATTTTGACCCTGATTTATGCCTCCTTCTCAGAGAAATAAGA
>JZKD02S0743910.1:0-14911 GCA_000966675.3 Picea glauca
ACCCGATAAAGTTGGATCCTTTGCTAGAAATTTCCCTTGACCTATGTGTCCACTATCTGATCAATGGATGCATGTTCCATGCAGTTAGGGTTGATCTTTGTTGGTGTCAGTTGTTCTGGGATCTCTAAGGTGTCCAATAATGGTGGAAAATATGGTTGAAGGAGGTCCACATTGAACATTGGGTGCAAGCCAAGGAAGGGTGGAGTGTTGAGCTCAAAATCATTTCTACCCACAGCCTTGGTGATAGTGTAAGGCCCATAGCAAAGTAGGTGTAACTTTCGATGGGGCCTTATAAAACACTCTTTCTGCAAATGTAACCAGACCTTGTATCCAATCTAAAATTGGTGTGGTACCCTATGTTGATCATAGCGTTTCTTGTAATTAGCATTGGATTTCTGCAAAATATCATGGCCCTGTTGGTGGATGTGTTAAATCCACTCAATGAATCTGGTGGCTTTTTCGGTCTCAAACTGAACATGGGAAGAGTCTGTCTATGTGGTTGCAAGAGGTAGTGCAACATCAATGGGACCCAAGGGTTGGAATCCCAGCCCCACCCGAAATGGGCTATGGTCAGTGGAGCTGTGGAGAGCCCTATTGTAACTGTGTTGAACATAGTGGAGACTCTCATCCCATGTACGTGGATGCTTAGAGTTTTACATGTGTAGGATGTGAACAAATATCTGACTGACTACCTTTATTTGGTCGTTTGTTTGGGGGTGGAAAGCAGTGGATTTAGTGAGCTTGGTTTCCAACATTGACCAGAGACTCGACCAAAATGTGTTGAGGAATCTGTTGTCTCGATCAGAGATTATGGTCTATCGTATCCCAAAATGGACCCACACTCGTTCGAAGAAGAGCTTTGTAGTATTTGTCATTGTGATGTTCTTCTTGCAGGCTGTGAGGATAGCCATCTTCAAAAACCGATCAATGACCACAAATACACAATCATTGTCTTGCTTGGTGGACAAAAGGCCAGACATATAATCCATCGAGATGGATTCCCAAGGATTCTAAGGGGTAGGAAGAGGGGTATATAAGCCTTGCTTCTTGATGATTGGCTTGGCAATGACACATGCAGTGCAAGATCTGATATACTTGTTGACGTCATGTTGAAGTTTTGGCCAATAAAAAATTTTCAGTAGAACGACCATAGTTTTCTCCATGCCAAAATGTCCTACTATCCAACTGTAGTGGACTTCCCAAATCAACTTTGCATGCTTTCTTGCAGAAACATAGAGATGGCCCAGATGGCATAACAGTATGTCTTGAATGTGAAAATCAGTGACATATGCACTTGTTGTAACCTAGGTCTGCACCCTTTCCTCTCCTCTCTTTTTTTCCATATGCCTTCATCAATTTTTCCTCTTCTAGTTGGTTAAGTCAGTTTCCCATTACTGAGTGACTTGGTTCTTATTCGTTTGACTTGAAATGACTTCCTAGTCAACTTGTTTTGTAATCAACTAACATGTTTCTTTTGTCGACCATCTTGACTATTTAGTCTACTTGTCTTTTCATTCGACTAACATGTTTCTTTGGTTGACCTGACCCAACAATCAATTGGATTGACTACCTAGTTGATGTGTTTTTGTATTCAAATGAAGTGTTTCTTTGGTCGACCCAACCCAATGATTGACTGGCTCAACTACCTACTCGACTTGTTTTTGCATTCGATTGTGTTTCTTTGGTCAACCCAACCCAACAGTCGATCAGCTTGATTGCCTAGTCAGCTTGTCTTTGAAGTCGACTGACGTATATATTTGTTCAACCCAACCCAATGGTATATCGACTTGAATACTTAGTCAACTTGTCTTTATAATTGATTGGCATATTACATTGGTCAACCCGACCTAATGGTCGACTGATAAGTCGACTTGTCTCTACAATTGACTGACATATTACAGTGGTCGAATGTCTGGCCTAGTCGACTAGTCAACTCGACCCTCAAACAAGTACAATACTAGAAAGCTAGTTCATAGGAGGATATGTATGAGGGTTTAGAAGATGGATTAGTTCATCAACATTCTTCATAAATCAAGAGGAGAACCATGTTGACAAAGATAAGGTTAACTTTAAAAAATAATTCTAGAGCCAAAATCTTATTTTGGCCATAATAGGAGAAAAAAAGCTAAAATTCAGATGAAATTGCATGGGTATGTTTGTAGTGAAGAGGACTATAGAAGTGTTGATGAAGGATACTAGCCAATTCTGCTCTAGATTTCTGAAAATGGTAAATTAGTCATTTTTGAAGAACGTGATGGTACTCCTTGACAGAGGTCGAGTGACAGATGAAATTTTTGTAGTATGTTTGGAAATTATACATGAAAATACACAGTGGATAATTTGTTCAAATTCCTAGGAGTTTGGAATGGGGATGCGGAAAAAGGCCAAAATACACTATTCTGATAGATTTTGGGGGGATTTTTTAGATCTTCCAAGAAGGAAAAGGGATGCCATATCAAAAATATGGAAAGATTATATTACTCAACAATCTACCTCCTTAGTAAGCTAGACAACTTTGTCTTAGCAAATATTTTCTAGTTATGCTCTGTTTGGGGGATAGCTAGTTTGGCTAAAAAATTTAAGTCTGGAAAAAGTGTAAAAAGGACAAAGTTGACAATTCCATATTGTTTTAGAAATTGGATGGAGCATCTTATACAGATTTAGGAGTGGAACAAACCAATTAATAGACTGAATACAATAAACACAGAGATATGAAGAACAACACAGATATCCAATGAACAATATATTCTATTAAATAAATGAAATATGCTAAAACTGTAAAACTGCAGAACTGAAACACTTGCTCGAATGGTGGTAGCTATCTCGGAGAAGAGATGTGGCTGCTACGCACATCCGTATGAGAAGAATGATTACAATGAGGCTCCAGAGGCATTTTTAACATTAATCATGAATGCCAAAACCCTAGACATCCAAAAACCTAACCCTAGGAGATGAAACACCAAAATTTATGTGGGCTCCTATGGGTAAGTTGGTACCTCAACTTCTTGGGGTCGTAACTTTTGCATAAAAACTCCATTTTAGGCGTTTGATAGCCTGTTGGAAAGGTATTTTCAAGAACTACGCATTATGTTGTCAAAATTTAACTTTATCTGCAATTTGAATATGGTGAACCAATAAAACATTGTTTGGGGCCCCAAAATGGCCCTGGAAGTACAGAAAGATGTGTTGACATGAAAAAATACAAAATAATCCATTTGGATTAGGTGGGAGGCCACTAGTATCCACCTGGAAGATGTGTAGAGATTCAAACATCCCCAAAAGTGTAGAACCCACAATTCCAAAGAAGTACAGAAGAACATGTTGAACTAAAAATTGTCAAGAGGAGTCAGTTGGAATAGGTGGGTGGCCACCAATATCCACCTGGATCAGTCCTCCCCCATTAGGAAGAAATGGTATCCATTGTGTTGAGTTCCCCCATCATGTGAGGAAAATTCTACTGAATTTGGCCCCGAGTGAGCCACTTTCCTTGGTGGAAGAGTTGCCCTGCCTTAACAACCCAATAAAGTTGGATCCTCTGCTAGCGATTTCCCTTGACCTCTGTGTCCACTATCTGATCAATGGATGCATGTTCCATGTAGTTAGGGTTGAGATATGTTGGTGTCGGTCACTCTGCAATGTCTGAGGTGTCCAATATTGGTGGAAAATATGGTCGAAGGAGGTCCACATTGAACATTGGGTGCAGGCCAAGGAAGGGTGGATTGTTGAGCTCAAAATCATTTCTACCCATAGCCTTGGTGATAGTGTAAGCCCCATAGAAAAGTGGGAATAACTTCCTATGGGGACCTATAAGACGCTCTTTCTAAAAATGTAACTAGACCTTGTCTCCAATCTGAAATTGGTGTGGTACCCTGTGTTGATCATGGTGCTTTTTGTACTTAGCATTGGCTTTCTGAAAAATATCATGGACCTTTTGGTGGATGTGTTAAATCCACTCAATGAATCTGGTGGCTTTGTCAGTCTAGAACTAAACATGGGAAGATTTTGTCTATGTGGTTGCAAGAGGTAGTGCAACATCAATGGGACCCAAGGATTGGAATCCCAACCCCACCTTAAATGGGCTATGGACGGTGGAGCTATGGAGAGCCCTGTTGTAACTTTGTTGAACATAGGGTAGACTCTCATCCCATGTATGTGGATTCTTAGAGTTTTACATGTGTAGGATGTGCACAAATATATGATTGACTACCTCTATTTGGTCGTTTGTTTGCGGGTGGAAAGTAGTGGATTTAGTGAGCTTGGTGTCCAACATTGACCAGAGACTCAACCAAAATGTGTTGAGGAACATTTTGTCCCAATCAAATATGATGTTCTGTGGTATCCCAAAATGGACCCACACTCATTCGAAGAGGAACTTTGCATTATTTTTCGTTGTGATGTTATTCTTGTAGGCTACGAGGATGGCCATCTTCAAAAACTGATCAACGACCACAAATACACAATCATTACCTTGCTTGGTGGACGGAAGGCCAAACATGTAATCCATTGAGATGGATTCCCAAGGCTTCTCAGGGGTAGGAAGAGGGGTGTATAAGCCTTGCTTCTTGATGATTGGCTTGGAAATGAAACAGGCAGTGCAAGATCTGATATACTTGCTGACGTCATGTTGAATTTTTGGCCAATAAAAATGTTTATGTAGAGCGACCATAGTTTTCTCCATGCCAAAATGTCCTACTATCCAACTGTAGTGGGCTTCCCAAATCATCTTTTCACGCTCGCTTGGGGAAAAACAGAGATGGCCCAGACGGCATAACAGTCTGTCTTGAATGTGAAAATCAATGACATTCTCACCTATTGTAACCTAGGTCTCCACCCCTGCCTCTCCTCTCTTTTTTCCCTATGCCTTCGTCAATTTTTCCTCGTCTAGTTGGTTAATTCTGTTTCCCATTACTGAGTGACTTGGTTCTTATTCGTTTCTCTCTTGATTGAGTCTTTGCACATTTATGTTTCTATTTTTCCTAAAAGGATAAAAGGCATGTCGTATTTGGTTCGGAATGCTTTTCATCATGTTTGCCATTGATTGAGCACATAGTATGTCAACCAAGTCTTTTTGTATGCACAGGAAAGGTCCGCAAACAAACACAACAATCCAGAGCGGTCAATTTCAGGCTCAGACTATGGGAACAAACAGGTTAAATTTTGACGGTGGAGATCCACCGGGCTTATCAGATCAATGGCTCTCGTCAATTCAGGGTTCCATAATCACACGGGATTTAATAGTCTCGAACTTCTGAAGTCCCGAAGTGTCAAACTATCGAAGTCCTGAACTATCGAAGTCTCGAAGAGACGAACTTGTTGAATTCCCAAAGAGCCAAATTGTCGAAGTCTCGAACTAGCCGAAGTCCCAAAAAGCCAAAGAGTCGAACTAGTCGAAGTCCCAAAGTGACAAAGTGTCGAAGGACGTGGCACCCATCGGTCATGACATGCGGCAGCAGATCATTCACTTTAGAGATTTTCCTTTGGGAAATTTTTCGTGTTTCACATTTGAAACTCCCGAAGCCCAAAATTCCAAAAACCCAAAGTGAATCTGGACCATCCATCAGCGGGGACACGCGGCAGCAAATCATTCACTTCGAGGATTTTCCTCCATGAGGTTTTCATGATTCACATTTGAAACTCCCGAAGCCCGAAGTGCCAAAGCACATGGCAACCAACATTTGAGACATGTGGTGCACTCATCAGTCATGACATGTGGAACTCATTCTGGGTCATTTGATTGTGACATTCACCCATTTCCATGTGACACACGTCACCCTTCTTTTCTTGACACATCAGCAGTCATGACATCATATGACGTCAGGCCACCATGTCACTCCGGCGATTTTCCTCCGAGAGTTATTCATGCCCAACATTTGAAACTCCTGAAACCCATATTTTTGAAGAGAATCTGTACCATTCATCGATCACAACACGTGGCGACAGATCATTCACTTTGGAGATTTTCCTTCGGGAGTTTTTTCATGTTTCACATTCAAAACTCTTGAAGCCCGAAAGTATGAAGTGAATCTGGACCATTGATCTCAAATCAACAACAACTGTTGATCCTTGCAACAAGTAGATATCACCCGGACCATAGATCATAATCGAATTGATGACCACACTTCATTGCGGGGACGTAAACTGCTCGGATGTTAATTTCTGGAGTGGTCCCGCAATTGGAACCACGATATTGTTGGAAGGGTACGTGGAATATTGTGGGGGATTGCGGTCCCAAAGGTGGTGTGGACCCAAACCACCCTCAACAAATCCTGCAATCATGTGCTTAAATGAAATCAGGTCGCTATGTCACCTCCACGTCACCTCTACTCATCCCACTCACTACTACTGCTCCTTTCACCGTGCACCATTTGTCCTCCTCTCATGCCTTTCACCCCCACTCCCCTCCACCTCATCTACATCCACGTCGTCCACCTTCATGTGTCATGTCTTCCTATTGGATGTTTGTCGCCACGTCTTCCTGTTCAAAAAAAATTCATCACAGTGAAAGTGAGGAGAAGGGTCAGTTACAGTCAAGATAAAGTGTGCTTAGCTGCTGAAATCTCTGTCACAGATAGAGAACATGGAGATCGTACCATATTCGACGCAACCAATTCTAGAATGCTTCAACAGACTCCCTCTTCCTCAAGCATATATATGCCCATGCAGCCAGTTGTCTCCAATGGCCTCCAACAGCTCGTATGCATGCCATTACTCAACACAGAGCCTTGCTCTGTCACTGCGAGGCCTATTTTCTGCCAATTCAGTTCCTCCGGCGCATGCANACCCGATAAAGTTGGATCCTTTGCTAGAAATTTCCCTTGACCTATGTGTCCACTATCTGATCAATGGATGCATGTTCCATGCAGTTAGGGTTGATCTTTGTTGGTGTCAGTTGTTCTGGGATCTCTAAGGTGTCCAATAATGGTGGAAAATATGGTTGAAGGAGGTCCACATTGAACATTGGGTGCAAGCCAAGGAAGGGTGGAGTGTTGAGCTCAAAATCATTTCTACCCACAGCCTTGGTGATAGTGTAAGGCCCATAGCAAAGTAGGTGTAACTTTCGATGGGGCCTTATAAAACACTCTTTCTGCAAATGTAACCAGACCTTGTATCCAATCTAAAATTGGTGTGGTACCCTATGTTGATCATAGCGTTTCTTGTAATTAGCATTGGATTTCTGCAAAATATCATGGCCCTGTTGGTGGATGTGTTAAATCCACTCAATGAATCTGGTGGCTTTTTCGGTCTCAAACTGAACATGGGAAGAGTCTGTCTATGTGGTTGCAAGAGGTAGTGCAACATCAATGGGACCCAAGGGTTGGAATCCCAGCCCCACCCGAAATGGGCTATGGTCAGTGGAGCTGTGGAGAGCCCTATTGTAACTGTGTTGAACATAGTGGAGACTCTCATCCCATGTACGTGGATGCTTAGAGTTTTACATGTGTAGGATGTGAACAAATATCTGACTGACTACCTTTATTTGGTCGTTTGTTTGGGGGTGGAAAGCAGTGGATTTAGTGAGCTTGGTTTCCAACATTGACCAGAGACTCGACCAAAATGTGTTGAGGAATCTGTTGTCTCGATCAGAGATTATGGTCTATCGTATCCCAAAATGGACCCACACTCGTTCGAAGAAGAGCTTTGTAGTATTTGTCATTGTGATGTTCTTCTTGCAGGCTGTGAGGATAGCCATCTTCAAAAACCGATCAATGACCACAAATACACAATCATTGTCTTGCTTGGTGGACAAAAGGCCAGACATATAATCCATCGAGATGGATTCCCAAGGATTCTAAGGGGTAGGAAGAGGGGTATATAAGCCTTGCTTCTTGATGATTGGCTTGGCAATGACACATGCAGTGCAAGATCTGATATACTTGTTGACGTCATGTTGAAGTTTTGGCCAATAAAAATGTTTCAGTAGAACGACCATAGTTTTCTCCATGCCAAAATGTCCTACTATCCAACTGTAGTGGACTTCCCAAATCAACTTTGCACGCTTTCTTGCAGAAACATAGAGATGGCCCAGATGGCATAACAGTATGTCTTGAATGTGAAAATCAGTGACATACGCACTTGTTGCAACCTAGGTCTGCACCCTTTCCTCTACTCTCTTTTTTTCCATATGCCTTCATCAATTTTTCCTCTTCTAGTTGGTTAAGTCAGTTTCCCATTACTGAGTGACTTGGTTCTTATTCGTTTGACTTGAAATGACTTCCTATTCAACTTGTTTTGTAATCAACTAACATGTTTCTTTTGTCGACCATCTTGACTATTTATTCTACTTGTCTTTTCATTCGACCAACATGTTTCTTTGGTTGACCCGACCCAACAATCAATTGGATTGACTACCTAGTTGATGTGTTTTTGTATTCAAATGAAGTGTTTCTTTGGTCGACCCAACCCAATGATTGACTGGCTCAACTACCTACTCGACTTGTTTTTGCATTCGATTGTGTTTCTTTGGTCAACCCAACCCAACAGTCGATCAGCTTGATTGCCTAGTCAGCTTGTCTTTGAAGTCGACTGACGTATATATTTGTTCAACCCAACCCAATGGTATATCGACTTGAATACTTAGTCAACTTGTCTTTATAATTGATTGGCATATTACATTGGTCAACCCGACCTAATGGTCGACTGATAAGTCGACTTGTCTCTACAATTGACTGACATATTACAGTGGTCGAATGTCTGGCCTAGTCGACTAGTCAACTCGACCCTCAAACAAGTACAATACTAGAAAGCTAGTTCATAGGAGGATATGTATGAGGGTTTAGAAGATGGATTAGTTCATCAACATTCTTCATAAATCAAGAGGAGAACCATGTTGACAAAGATAAGGTTAACTTTAAAAAATAATTCTAGAGCCAAAATCTTATTTTGGCCATAATAGGAGAAAAAAAGCTAAAATTCAGATGAAATTGCATGGGTATGTTTGTAGTGAAGAGGACTATAGAAGTGTTGATGAAGGATACTAGCCAATTCTGCTCTAGATTTCTGAAAATGGTAAATTAGTCATTTTTGAAGAACGTGATGGTACTCCTTGACAGAGGTCGAGTGACAGATGAAATTTTTGTAGTATGTTTGGAAATTATACATGAAAATACACAGTGGATAATTTGTTCAAATTCCTAGGAGTTTGGAATGGGGATGCGGAAAAAGGCCAAAATACACTATTCTGATAGATTTTGGGGGGATTTTTTAGATCTTCCAAGAAGGAAAAGGGATGCCATATCAAAAATATGGAAAGATTATATTACTCAACAATCTACCTCCTTAGTAAGCTAGACAACTTTGTCTTAGCAAATATTTTCTAGTTATGCTCTGTTTGGGGGATAGCTAGTTTGGCTAAAAAATTTAAGTCTGGAAAAAGTGTAAAAAGGACAAAGTTGACAATTCCATATTGTTTTAGAAATTGGATGGAGCATCTTATACAGATTTAGGAGTGGAACAAACCAATTAATAGACTGAATACAATAAACACAGAGATATGAAGAACAACACAGATATCCAATGAACAATATATTCTATTAAATAAATGAAATATGCTAAAACTGTAAAACTGCAGAACTGAAACACTTGCTCGAATGGTGGTAGCTATCTCGGAGAAGAGATGTGGCTGCTACGCACATCCGTATGAGAAGAATGATTACAATGAGGCTCCAGAGGCATTTTTAACATTAATCATGAATGCCAAAACCCTAGACATCCAAAAACCTAACCCTAGGAGATGAAACACCAAAATTTATGTGGGCTCCTATGGGTAAGTTGGTACCTCAACTTCTTGGGGTCGTAACTTTTGCATAAAAACTCCATTTTAGGCGTTTGATAGCCTGTTGGAAAGGTATTTTCAAGAACTACGCATTATGTTGTCAAAATTTAACTTTATCTGCAATTTGAATATGGTGAACCAATAAAACATTGTTTGGGGCCCCAAAATGGCCCTGGAAGTACAGAAAGATGTGTTGACATGAAAAAATACAAAATAATCCATTTGGATTAGGTGGGAGGCCACTAGTATCCACCTGGAAGATGTGTAGAGATTCAAACATCCCCAAAAGTGTAGAACCCACAATTCCAAAGAAGTACAGAAGAACATGTTGAACTAAAAATTGTCAAGAGGAGTCAGTTGGAATAGGTGGGTGGCCACCAATATCCACCTGGATCAGTCCTCCCCCATTAGGAAGAAATGGTATCCATTGTGTTGAGTTCCCCCATCATGTGAGGAAAATTCTACTGAATTTGGCCCCGAGTGAGCCACTTTCCTTGGTGGAAGAGTTGCCCTGCCTTAACAACCCAATAAAGTTGGATCCTCTGCTAGCGATTTCCCTTGACCTCTGTGTCCACTATCTGATCAATGGATGCATGTTCCATGTAGTTAGGGTTGAGATATGTTGGTGTCGGTCACTCTGCAATGTCTGAGGTGTCCAATATTGGTGGAAAATATGGTCGAAGGAGGTCCACATTGAACATTGGGTGCAGGCCAAGGAAGGGTGGATTGTTGAGCTCAAAATCATTTCTACCCATAGCCTTGGTGATAGTGTAAGCCCCATAGAAAAGTGGGAATAACTTCCTATGGGGACCTATAAGACGCTCTTTCTAAAAATGTAACTAGACCTTGTCTCCAATCTGAAATTGGTGTGGTACCCTGTGTTGATCATGGTGCTTTTTGTACTTAGCATTGGCTTTCTGAAAAATATCATGGACCTTTTGGTGGATGTGTTAAATCCACTCAATGAATCTGGTGGCTTTGTCAGTCTAGAACTAAACATGGGAAGATTTTGTCTATGTGGTTGCAAGAGGT
Source organism: Picea glauca (assembly GCA_000966675.3). Taxonomy (NCBI): domain Eukaryota; kingdom Viridiplantae; phylum Streptophyta; class Pinopsida; order Pinales; family Pinaceae; genus Picea; species Picea glauca. The sequence continues at coordinate 10,805 of JZKD02S0743910.1, forward strand.
AGTGCAACATCAATGGGACCCAAGGATTGGAATCCCAACCCCACCTTAAATGGGCTATGGACGGTGGAGCTATGGAGAGCCCTGTTGTAACTTTGTTGAACATAGGGTAGACTCTCATCCCATGTATGTGGATTCTTAGAGTTTTACATGTGTAGGATGTGCACAAATATATGATTGACTACCTCTATTTGGTCGTTTGTTTGCGGGTGGAAAGTAGTGGATTTAGTGAGCTTGGTGTCCAACATTGACCAGAGACTCAACCAAAATGTGTTGAGGAACATTTTGTCCCAATCAAATATGATGTTCTGTGGTATCCCAAAATGGACCCACACTCATTCGAAGAGGAACTTTGCATTATTTTTCGTTGTGATGTTATTCTTGTAGGCTACGAGGATGGCCATCTTCAAAAACTGATCAACGACCACAAATACACAATCATTACCTTGCTTGGTGGACGGAAGGCCAAACATGTAATCCATTGAGATGGATTCCCAAGGCTTCTCAGGGGTAGGAAGAGGGGTGTATAAGCCTTGCTTCTTGATGATTGGCTTGGAAATGAAACAGGCAGTGCAAGATCTGATATACTTGCTGACGTCATGTTGAATTTTTGGCCAATAAAAATGTTTATGTAGAGCGACCATAGTTTTCTCCATGCCAAAATGTCCTACTATCCAACTGTAGTGGGCTTCCCAAATCATCTTTTCACGCTCGCTTGGGGAAAAACAGAGATGGCCCAGACGGCATAACAGTCTGTCTTGAATGTGAAAATCAATGACATTCTCACCTATTGTAACCTAGGTCTCCACCCCTGCCTCTCCTCTCTTTTTTCCCTATGCCTTCGTCAATTTTTCCTCGTCTAGTTGGTTAATTCTGTTTCCCATTACTGAGTGACTTGGTTCTTATTCGTTTCTCTCTTGATTGAGTCTTTGCACATTTATGTTTCTATTTTTCCTAAAAGGATAAAAGGCATGTCGTATTTGGTTCGGAATGCTTTTCATCATGTTTGCCATTGATTGAGCACATAGTATGTCAACCAAGTCTTTTTGTATGCACAGGAAAGGTCCGCAAACAAACACAACAATCCAGAGCGGTCAATTTCAGGCTCAGACTATGGGAACAAACAGGTTAAATTTTGACGGTGGAGATCCACCGGGCTTATCAGATCAATGGCTCTCGTCAATTCAGGGTTCCATAATCACACGGGATTTAATAGTCTCGAACTTCTGAAGTCCCGAAGTGTCAAACTATCGAAGTCCTGAACTATCGAAGTCTCGAAGAGACGAACTTGTTGAATTCCCAAAGAGCCAAATTGTCGAAGTCTCGAACTAGCCGAAGTCCCAAAAAGCCAAAGAGTCGAACTAGTCGAAGTCCCAAAGTGACAAAGTGTCGAAGGACGTGGCACCCATCGGTCATGACATGCGGCAGCAGATCATTCACTTTAGAGATTTTCCTTTGGGAAATTTTTCGTGTTTCACATTTGAAACTCCCGAAGCCCAAAATTCCAAAAACCCAAAGTGAATCTGGACCATCCATCAGCGGGGACACGCGGCAGCAAATCATTCACTTCGAGGATTTTCCTCCATGAGGTTTTCATGATTCACATTTGAAACTCCCGAAGCCCGAAGTGCCAAAGCACATGGCAACCAACATTTGAGACATGTGGTGCACTCATCAGTCATGACATGTGGAACTCATTCTGGGTCATTTGATTGTGACATTCACCCATTTCCATGTGACACACGTCACCCTTCTTTTCTTGACACATCAGCAGTCATGACATCATATGACGTCAGGCCACCATGTCACTCCGGCGATTTTCCTCCGAGAGTTATTCATGCCCAACATTTGAAACTCCTGAAACCCATATTTTTGAAGAGAATCTGTACCATTCATCGATCACAACACGTGGCGACAGATCATTCACTTTGGAGATTTTCCTTCGGGAGTTTTTTCATGTTTCACATTCAAAACTCTTGAAGCCCGAAAGTATGAAGTGAATCTGGACCATTGATCTCAAATCAACAACAACTGTTGATCCTTGCAACAAGTAGATATCACCCGGACCATAGATCATAATCGAATTGATGACCACACTTCATTGCGGGGACGTAAACTGCTCGGATGTTAATTTCTGGAGTGGTCCCGCAATTGGAACCACGATATTGTTGGAAGGGTACGTGGAATATTGTGGGGGATTGCGGTCCCAAAGGTGGTGTGGACCCAAACCACCCTCAACAAATCCTGCAATCATGTGCTTAAATGAAATCAGGTCGCTATGTCACCTCCACGTCACCTCTACTCATCCCACTCACTACTACTGCTCCTTTCACCGTGCACCATTTGTCCTCCTCTCATGCCTTTCACCCCCACTCCCCTCCACCTCATCTACATCCACGTCGTCCACCTTCATGTGTCATGTCTTCCTATTGGATGTTTGTCGCCACGTCTTCCTGTTCAAAAAAAATTCATCACAGTGAAAGTGAGGAGAAGGGTCAGTTACAGTCAAGATAAAGTGTGCTTAGCTGCTGAAATCTCTGTCACAGATAGAGAACATGGAGATCGTACCATATTCGACGCAACCAATTCTAGAATGCTTCAACAGACTCCCTCTTCCTCAAGCATATATATGCCCATGCAGCCAGTTGTCTCCAATGGCCTCCAACAGCTCGTATGCATGCCATTACTCAACACAGAGCCTTGCTCTGTCACTGCGAGGCCTATTTTCTGCCAATTCAGTTCCTCCGGCGCATGCATCAGTTTCTATCTCAGAGATAGTAGTAGTTTTTAGTTGATTAATTCTTTCATTTCTTAGATTAGATACAAGAGTGGTCTTCTTTGTGTGATAAGAACCACTCTTGTTGATTAAGTGCAATGTCTTACTGAAGTTAAGGACTTATTTTACGAACAACCTCTGCAACTCTTTTAAATAGTTAGCTTTTGGATATTGTAAGGGTCGTATTTTTGGGGAAAGAATAGAAATACATTAGACTGGTTGGACTTGTTCTATGCATGGATTAAAGTTCTCCACCTGGTGAACATACTCTTGATGACAATGTTTCATTCAAATCTTTATGTGCTTTTATTCTTATCTTGAATACATTTTTTGGTTTGTGCAATGTACATTTCATTTCCTTTTAGTTGTTGTACAACTTGTTTTCACTTATATGCAACCTGTGGGAGTAACTGTGTTTTTGATACATTTTTAATGTATTGAAATAATATTTTAAGTACTGAACTTCTTGCAGCAAATTATTCATTGAGTAGTTTGTTGTTTCCCCCCTGTTTTTCTATTATTTCACTAGTCTGTCATTAGTGTACCACCATCCAAGGAGGACCCTCATCTCTATCATTCTGCCAACCCAACCGTCCTTTTATATTGATAGAACAACCCTCTAACCAACCAACATAAAATAAAAGAAACAATCATTCTAAATTGATATGTGGCCTAGATTTTCCCTTTAGCAGTCAAGTGCAAACCTTAGGACCAACATATTTTGGCGTCGCTGCCAGGGAATGGAGTAACGAAATATATTTCCCTGGGAGAATGACGATTGATCAGCTCTGACCTTTGATGGTGAACAAAGATCAGACATAGACAGACTGCCATCTTTCACCTGGCGACTTCAGTGAGTAAAATTTAAAGAAAAAATACTGGCGCCGAGAAAGGGATTCAACAGATGATCCAAATCTGAAAATAGAAAAACCAAGAAGGCTCATTCTAATTCTGAGAATAACACGGTAGTCTTTGAGCCAGAAAGGAAACTAAGAAAATCCATTGTAGCTCAGAGATATACTTCCCCCCTCAAGGGTAAAGTTTCACACAAAGATCCTACATCTAATCACAATCACAAGCAACTAGAATTTTCTAGCCCTGAGAATCATAATTCCAAAGAAGCTCAGAGATCTCCAACTTCTAATTCTACTTCAGCATCCATTCCTGCATCTCCCATAAATCTTCATATTCCTATTATTCAATCCATGGTCGTTAACAGAATGGATGTCGTAATTGCTTCTAGTTATGCACCCCTAGTTCTACCTGTAGGTTTACATGCACTCCCAATCACATATTACATGAAATGTTTACCAAGATATAATGGGGAAGGTGAA
>JZKD02S0743921.1:0-14911 GCA_000966675.3 Picea glauca
CTCTTTCTTATTGCGAGGTCTTGATGTCTTCCACCACCCACTTTATTCTTTCTAAAAGATTCATTCTTATACATATTTTCTTTATGGTCCACGGGAGCCCCAATCCCAGTCATTATGAAAAACACATTTAAATTCCAGAGAATATGTAGTGAACTATATATTTTTTCAGAAATTCCAAGAGAGCTATTTTGGGAATAATCTTGACTGTATTTTGTAACCCAGTTTATCTGAATATAAAATATTTGAGGTTGTTGTATCATTATCTTCTTTGAGCTGCCCATGTATCACAATGTCAAAGTTCTTTCGCGCATGCAGATCATTTTCTTTTAATTTTTATGTGATCAGATATCATTAGCCCTACTATGATGGATGTGAGCAAGTTCTATTTATTTACTTTACATATACGAATGTGTGCATCTCCTGGTCCATTCACAAGAATTCTCTTTTTACAAGATTTTTTCTTTTTCCATTTTCTATCATATCTATTTTACTTTCATTTGAGGGACTTCTTTAAAGGTTCCACCTTTTACAAATTTATGGTGTTTTACAATGTTTAACATTTTTTGATTGATTTTTTGTAATATTAAAAAAATTTTAAATCATTTTCGTGACGACATATTAGTTAACATGTTGAGTGCAAATTTATGGTGTTTTCCAATGTTTAATATTTTTTATTGAATTTTGTAGATATATATTTTTAAATTAAATCATTTTCCTGTACAACTATTGATAGATGAATTGAACCTCTTTCTACAAGAATTTAAGAGGCTCTCTGATCCATAATTAAAAATGCACGATTAAGTATTTTTTTCCCTGCCCAATACTTCCATTTAATTAAAAGCAACTCTATTGCGGCATAGACAACTTTCGCTCCTTACATTTTACATGCAAGAATAATTTGTGATAGGGTGTTAGATTCAAATATAAAATTTTGTTGAACATGTTTCCAACAGATTCCAAGACCTGTGTCACTCTATATATAACATAGTTTTGTGGTCACTAGCCCTCTAACAAAGACAACAAATCAGTGGACATATACAATATGACAACTTAGTTTATTATTTGGCAGGGACTACACTGCCATGCAACCCTTGTTATTATTGTGGTAAGGTTTTCAAAATTAATGAATATCGTATTTAACTATCTTTCTAAATTGTTGTGGTAAGTTTTATAAAAAACTAGATATACTACTCATTACATTTATAATAACCATTGAGTAAGTTTTAGAAAACAATTATTGAGGAAGTTTTAGAAAATGATTATTGAGTAAGTTTTAGAAACTTAATGGATATCTTATTGAGTACTTAAATAGATTAGATGTTGTGGTAAGTTATAGAATTTATGGACATCTTTATAATTATAATGGATATTTTGTTTAAGTGCTTTTATAAATGTTGGGGTTAGTTTTAGAAAAAATAATGGATGTTTTTTTAAGTACCTTTTTATCGAAAAATTTGCATAGGATTAAAAAAATGGTGTTTTTCATTTTTTTTTTCTTTTTTTTTTTTAAGTTTTTTTTTTTATTGTTAAATTATTAATTTTTTTTTAATTAGAAAATAAATGATCAAGTAATAACACTTTTAGATTTTTTCTGGAGGTGTATACCAGTTGGCGATAAAGTTCACTGTTAAGGAACTCCTTGTGATATTGTTGGTTCAAACCTTACAAAGTTGTGTGCATTGTGCGTGTGATCACATGGGTATGCCTGCAAGTTATAGTGGTAGCAGTCAGAATCGACCCCATATCATCCAAGTACAAGCCTGCCCAGTTGTTGATTCCGTTAGATACAAAAAATAAAAATAAAACTTTTATATTTAAGAGTCAATTTTCAATGTCATATTTGTGGTGGTGCCAGTGGTCAAGGCCACATTTCAATTAGGTCATAGTTTTAACTAAAAAAAATGTGGTCCTACTCGTATTGCACTTTTCGATTCAAGGGTCAATTTCCGGGTTCTGTTTGTAATGTCAAGGGTGCAATTTTAAACAACTTGCAATTTTAAACTCCTTGCAAAAAAAATGTGCTACCGGTAACACCACTTTTTGATTTAAGGGTTGATTTTGGTGTTTTTTACCCAAAAATATGATATTTATGATTTTTTGGACTAGAATTCTCTTTTTGAGGTTATAATTCTCATTAAGTTGGTAACTTTGTTAATTATTTAAAATTTATTCATAAACATACTTTTGAATTTTTATTAGACCAATTTTTTTTTATTCAATTTTTTTTTTATCAAATTCAAAATTCAGATCAAACTAGGTAACTATGTAGTTGGTGAAAATCCATTGAGATTGGCTCCTGATGACTCTCCATTTAGAAAAAAGGGCAAAATTAAAATCAATGTAAACATGATTACATCGTGGCTTTCTGTACACACTTTGGATGGGCGCAAACCCAAAAATGAACCCGAAATTAGAAGATTAATAATTTGTCAAAGGATTGGTAGATTTGCAGATTGATACTAATAATTTGTCCATGGATGTGGATATTCATGTGGGAGGGAATGTGGTCACTATTATGAACAAAACATTTATTTTTGTTAAGAAACAATATTTACATCTATGGAAATTTATTTGGTTTTCCATGACAAATATCAAGAATTCAATAACAAAACTAAGGAATTGTTGAAGGAAATTCAACATGAATCTCGATTGCGACTGGATAGAGGGGAAACATAGGAACATGTGGGCATTATGAGTCACTTCAATGTCAATCATCGGTTTGATTTTTCTCATTTTTAGCAAAACAAAATGTGCATCGAAACTATCACAAGCAATGAGAACCATTAATAGTGTTAGGTCATGATGTATGAATGAGAATGTTCACTCCAAATTAATGAATATAATTCAATGTAGTTTTAAAGGTGAGTTTAATAGGTTAAATAATCCATTAAATATATTTGAAGTTGTTGATGGGAAGGTTATATGTTTCAAGTTTAATTTTAATAGAATTTTTAAAAAAATTTAATGTTTTTTTTTTTTTAATTTTTGAGCTATTCCATTAAAAATATAGTGATAGTACAATTAAGAGATCTGGGGTGAATTGAGAAAGATACATCTAGAGAGAAAGACTCAAAGTTCTAAACACTACACCTACTCTGATTGGGAAACCATACATTCAAAACTTGGAAAAACATGCTTACCCATAGAATGAAATAAGGCTCTCAAAAGAAACTACATGTTTTAGCATTGTGTGATCTGTCATAAGAAAGAACTAGAACTAAACAAAAATTAAGAAACCTGAAAACAGAAAAGAGAAAGAGACTTAAGGAGGAAGACCTCCAGGGGGGATTTCTTCGACCAATGGGAATTTGGAAATTCACTGTCACTAGAGGAACTGATGGAGTTGGATTGTGCTTCCTTGGTGGCCAGTCCCATACTTTTGGTGAAGGAGGACAGGGGAGGCAGATCATTGTGATAAGAATTTATACATGGGGAGAAAATTATGGGCCTCACTCGCTTACGCCGCCTTCCTGACCGATTGAGCCTATGTTTTCTGCCTGCAGTTGATATCTGGAGGTGCCAGGTTGTTGTGCTAGCCATCCAAGGATAGAAAGTGGGATCCAGGAGAACAGGGTGAGTTGGAGGGACTCTGAATGAACACACCAGGAAGACTAAGAAGGGAGTGAGCCAACAATTTTTTTACCATCCAGTAGCTTCTTTGGTGCCTCTGGGTGTGCTGGGTTGTAGGATGGTAGTTGGTCATTTCCTCCTCCTAGTCGTCCAACATTTTTTTAATGAAGCACGAGACCAAATGTTCATAGCCTTCCCGGCTGACGACGACATGCTAAGAATGGGCGATATTGGCTCTACCTTCATGACCACCCCTTCCTAGGCGAGGGGTATCACAAATGTGTCTGGGCATTGCAGGAAACGAGAGCGCCCAAGAATAATTCAAGATTAGGGTTAGAGAAATGGAGAAGGAAAGAGAGGGTCTTCCAGAGGAGCTTTGAGCATCAGAAGAAGGTCCATCGAGCAGAAGCGCGAGACAAGGAATGAACCAAATGAGCCAAAAGTGGAGGTTCCCCAGGTGGAAAAGGAGAGAACTTTGGTAAATCAATGCCCACACCATCTGCAGCCAAACCCGACACTATAGTATCTCATCGTAGCTGAAGCATGAGAGAAATGGCTGGCGAAGTTAATGCTCAGAGCCTCGAGCAGATCCTAGATTTAATTCACATGGAGAGTGGGAGGGGTGGGAGCCAGGTGGTCATCGGTTCGAGTGATGGAGGTGATATAAGTGGAGTCCAGGTGGACTACAGAGGCATTTTCATCCGGGAAAAAATGTTTAATGTTATATTAAATTCCAAATTTAAATTTAATGGAGTTTTTTTTTTTTAACTATCTCTTAAAATTTTAAATTTAATGAATTTTCTTAAAATTACATGATCAATAAGTGATTAAACCATCTTCCAGTTGAATATTTCAAATATTTCAATAATAAATCTCATAATTTATAATTTTCCTTGAAAGAGCCGTCATTTAGAGAAGACTCACCACCTTGAAAGAGCCACTCGAGGAGATATGATTGTTGAAGAGAAGTTCGTTGAGTATAGATTTATGAGATGTGTGTTAAATTTGTTGGACAAAGATGTTTGGATGCCTTGACAAGATTGGATCTGTTTGTAAATCCATAAATCGACTGTTGATTATGCAAAGAAAAGTTTTTTTTTTTGTGGATCTTCACTCTAACTGCTTAAATGCTCAGATCCACTGATATTAAGGATAGGTTTGACTTATGAATTGTTTCGTTGCAAAGTTGAAGCATATATCTAAGTGCTATTGTCGATTTTCTATATTGAAGAGACCTTTGTGAAGATTAGAGCAATGTGTGGAGGCATGTGACAAAAATGGATAGAGATCCATCTAACGGTGGCAATGTTGAACCCAATAAGTGATGTTTGTGCAAATATAACATCATGAACATATTTATTAAGGGTTTCATGTTTGTAGTTTTCTTTCTTCCAAGCTCGAGGGAGCCATGGATTTGACCAATGCTCAGGTCATGATTGAAATGGCATGGTAGTCCATTTGCTTCCCATATATAAGGAATGGTCAGAGGATCACATGTTGTATGCAGTCCTCGCAAGGATGGGATATTTGAAAGAGTCAAACGATCACAAAGAAGGGGAATTATATGTTCTCATGTTGTCTTGGGGATGGTTACGCTAAGAATTCTTTGGTTTCTGATCGGGGTTACTGTTGCACACTACTATTGTGTGTGAATTCTTGATCAATCTGGTTAGATCTGGTTGAGGGTAGCTTGGTCTTGTTGTGCAGTTGATTCGGTGAAGAACCAAATCGTTGCAGCCATTAACAGTAGCTTTGGGTTAGATATGACAAGTATCATGTGATTGTGATATCGCATGAAAGAGGAATTGTGGTCCTTGTCACTGGAGGTGGAGGCGCATGTTGGGTATGTGTTATATTATTTACACGACTAGATTTAGAGTCTGCTACATTTTGTTGGGTGCACAAGGAGGTTTCAAGGGGGTTCGCTAGGTCCCCCCTTTGGGGGTTTTGGGGCAGCTACCCAAATAATTTTTTCCTCAGGAAACGTATCACATTTTTTCCTTGTTTTCCGTGTCACCTCGATTTTCATGTCCATTGTTGGTTGGTTTTTCGGCACATGGTTTTTTCCGATGGTTTTCTATTTCTGGTTAAGGGATTAGGGTTGTTGACTAATCCAGGTCATTGGTTTATGGTTTTGGATGCTTTTGGMTCCTATATGTATATTGTATTATAAAAAATGTATGACTATGAGTGAATATAGAATATGATGGTTTTCCCAGTTTGGGTTTCYAGGRGAAAAATATYTGTGTAATGTGTGTATGAGGGCTCATGGAATTCGATCCACGAACACCCCACACTATAGTTATAACACTGTATCTATGTGTGTGTGTGTGTGTGTGTGTGTGTGTGTGTGTGTGTGTGTGTGTGTGTGTGTGTGTGTGTAACCTTTTAACACATAAGATACAAGATTATAATAATCACTAATGATGATACAAGGGTACGTGTGAGTTGGTTTAAAGATTTGATTGAGCAACCAATGTTGGGCCATTGAGTGAACCAAAAATCAATACAAAGTTATACAATGATAAAATAAATACGTAAATATCATGAGATTTCTCTAACTTAAGACATTATAGTTGTTACCTATAATATGGGCCTAGGTAAGAATAATAATAATAATAATAATAATAATAATAATAATAATATATGAACACATAAATGGTGAACTGAACTAGAGTTGTTATATGAACATATGGTGAATATGATCCAAACTTAACATAGTAAGTTATAATTAATTCAATAAAAATAAATAAATAGCACTTATATACCTATGAAGAGAAGAAGTCACATTTAATGGCAACGATCGGTGTAAGTGCATTTGGACGAGTACCCTGTCATGGTAACACCAGGAAAATCAGATAAAGAACGTTAAATAATCATATATGAAAAACATTTAAGAAAGCTTATATAAGAAATTCAAATTGGATGGAAAGAGACATTATAAATGGTATCAGAGCATGGTTGAAATAGTACGACCTTATGGGTTCAACGCAAACATAATTTTGTTTATATAAAAAAAAATCTTATAAGCAAACTAATTGACGCCATCATGTTTTTCACATATCAAAATTGATAACAAATCATCAAGGCTGAATAACTTGAAATATCATCTTAAAGAGAACCCTAGATGTATGTAGAATTGAACAATGATCATCCACAAGACATTTCTATAGGAATGTTGGAAACCATGTGTATTCTAAAAGCATATTTGGAAAGTATAAAGGAAGAAAATGAAATATTACTTAAGGCTAGTAAATAATAATAGGAAATCAATGAAATTATTCTTAAAACATGACTGAAATGAAGCAACAAAGACATATAGGACAAACTTCCAACAATGCCAAAAAAGAACCTTCTTACGAAGAATCACAAAAATGTAAGTAATATCAAGTGAATAATGATTAAACATAATTGTTAGACGAACAAAATAGCGAGGATAATTCAGACAAAAACTCATTGTAGAGAATTACACCCAAAACCAAGAAAAGGAAATGGCATGAGGAAGAATTGTTTGGAGAGTTTAAGAAAATTAGACCACCCAGATTTGATGGTGAGTTCGAGGAGGGAGTAGAAGCTTTGCTTCTGAACATGAGTAAATACTTTCAATTTTACAACTATCCCATAAACTTGAAGGCTATATTAGATGTGTATCAACTGAAAGGAAAAGTTGTCATTTGGTGGCAGGAAACAAAAATATTTAATAAGATTAGGAGCAATGAGTTAAAATGGAAAATGTTCAAGAAATATTTTAAATAGAAATACTTAACCAAATGATATTATGACTAGAAGGCCAAAGAGTTCCACGATCTTAACTTGGGACATATGTCCATTAAATATTTTGTGACTAAATTTGTGAATCTTATGATAAGGCAAATGTTCATAGGTTCATGAGCTATTTGCCTCAATTTTATAAAGAAAAAATTGAATTCCTTAATCCAAATACCATGGATGAAGTGATAAGACATGTTAAACTATGCTTTACTCAATTTAAATAGAGAACATAAAAAGAAAAGCCATGGAAACACAAACATAAAGACAAGTTTGAACCCAAGAAGAAGAATTTAAAATATCATCAACAACCATCTCATAGTGCACCAGTTAGGAAAAACAAATTTGTTGGAAAGCAAAGCGTATCATTTCGAAGTATACATAAATTCAATGTTGCCTTGGAAAATCAACAAGCAGATCACCAATCTTCCATGGTGGAGATTGAAGGTACAATAAATCATAAACATGTATCTATATTAATATACCTCGGTGCAAGTCTATGCTATATTTAACCTGCAATGGTAGAAATATGTAAGTTAGAGAAAGTCAAACATAAGAAATCTTGGCTAGTACAGTTAGCTATAGGAACAAAAGGAAAATTTGTTGAAATGGTAAAAGACTGTGCAATAAACATGGATGGAATGGATACTAGGTTAGATATGAATATTTTACCATTAGGATCACATGATCTGCTCATAGACATGGATTGGTTGGAGAAACATTCAACTCTTGTAAAATTTCATGAAAAAACCTTTAACTGTATAGACGATTTTGGAAAAAATAGAACATTGAAAGGAATACCACGGGGAGTGTTGGTAAGACAGATCTATGCCTTACAATTAAAAAGGAATGCTAGGAAAGGATGCAATATTTATGTTGTTCACATATTCAATTATATTGGGAAAATGTATGAAAATTTGTTAACTAATGATCCACTACATAAATATTTCCAGGATGTGTTTCCAAAAGGAAATTCCAGGATTACCTCCAAGATGAGACATATATTTCACCATTGACTTAGTACCCAGATATGTAGCGGTGTTTAAGGCCCCTTACCGAATGAGTACTCCATAATTAATAGAGCTTAATATGAAACTTCAAGAATTGTTAGATAAACAATACATCAGACCCAATGTGTCTTCTTCAGGAGCATTGGTGTTGTTTGTTAAAAAGAAAGATGGAACCTTCCAATTGTGTATTGATTATAGACAACTTAACAAGATGACTATTAAAATCAAGTATCCTTTGCCCCACATTGATGACTTGTTTGATCAAATAGAAGGAGCTAATGATTTCTCTAAGATATATTTGCGGTCAAGATATCACCAAATTAGAATCAAATAGGAGGACATACATAAAACTGCATTCCGAACTAGATACCGACATTATGAACTCGTAGTGGTACCTTTTGGTTTAAAAAATGCCCCTGCTACAATTATGTGCTTGATGAAAATTGTGTTTAACAAGTATCTAGACAAATTCATGATTGTTTTTATAGATGATATACTAATCTATTAAAAAACTGAAGAGGAACATAAAGAACATTTGAGAATAGTCTTGCAGACACTTAGAGAGAACCAGCTTTATGCAAAGTTTAGTAAATGTGAATTTTATCAAGATAAGGTGCATTATTTGGGACATGTAATTTTGGGTGAAGGAATCACAGTTGACCCAGAAAAGGTCAAGGCCATCCTAGATGGGCCAGTTCCAAAGGATGTGTCAGATGTCTGATATTTCATGGGCATCATGGGTTATTACCGTAGATTTATTGGGAGATTTTGTAAACTTTCTTATCCAATAACTTCTTTATAGAAGAAAGGAATCATATTTAATTGGACAAAAAAGTGTCAAGAGAGCTTTGAAAAACTAAAACAATTATTGACAACGCCATCTATTTTGAAGATAACATATCCACATAATGTTTTTGTGGTTTGTACCAATGACTCAAAATAAGGATTAGGAGTGTTGATACAGGATGATCATGTAATTTGTTCTGAGTCACGAAAAACTAAAAGATCATGAAAATAATTATGAAACACATGACTTAGAAATAATTGCCATTGTGCATGCCTTAAAGATGCGACGACACTATTTATTGGGTATGAAATTCATGTTGAAAACAAATAATATCATTTTGAAATACTTTTTCAATCAACAAAACTTGAATGCAAGACAAACAAGTTGTTTAGCTTTCTTAAGTGAGTATGATTTTGAGATAAAACAAATTAAGGGAAAAGAGAATAAAACCGCAGACACACTCAACAAAAAATTAAATGCAGTTTACAATAGTAATGAGCAAACTGATCTAAAACATAAAATAAAATCAACAACAAAAAATGATGAAACTTATAAAAATTTACGGGAAAAATTACATAATAATGATTGATTCGGGTGAAGAAGAATCAAAATTTAGATATATTCAGGATGGACCAATACTGTATAAGGACATAATTTACATTCCAACCAGTGCAGATATGAAAACTTTAATATTGGTTGAGGTATATAAGAAACCTTATTCAGGTCATCCAGGCTACCAAAAGACTTTAACAAACTTAAAAAAAGAATATTTTTGGCCTGGAATGAGAATTGAAGTGGCTAAATATCTTGCTAGGTGTCTTGAGTGCTAGAAAATTAAAGTTAAATACCATCACCCAACTGGACTATTGCATCCAATACCCATTCATGAGTGGAAATAGAAAGTGATCAACACAGATTTTATTACAGGACTTCCTGGAACTAAGAAACATAATGATTCCATTATGGTTGTAGTAGACAAAATTACTAAAGATGCACACTTCATTTTAGTGAAATTAACTCATAAGATGATAAACATTACTGAAATATTCATGAATATTGAAATCTTTAGGATGCATGGTATACCTGTAACAACCCAACTAGCCATCAATCCACTAAATCTTAAAGACAATTCCATGGATATAAAATACATAAATTATGACCATAAAATTGATAACAATTGATTTCATATGATCACAAAATGCATGCAATATAAGAATGATGAGGACCATACCTAAGGATGAAGACCCTGACTTAGTTGTAATTCGATGTGTGTAAAACTAATACACTCCAAGCTTGATTCCGCCGACCACAACAACAATGTGGGGGATGACTCTCTACCCAACCAACCCCTCAGTCTATGCAACTAAGAGCCCCCGAGACCTCAATAAACTATCTATGCCAATGCCAGATTATTACTTCTTGAGAATTCCTCAAAGCCTGAAAACCAGAGATACCTTCCACCCTTTTCCTCTTCTGTTAAACAGAGGTCCTTAGTCCATCAATGCAAAAGAAACCTCATGCATAGGTTCCACTTGTCCTCATGCAAAATTTCATTTTCTTATCTTAACTTGACTTATCTTCTCGTATATTTTATTCTTTTACTTTATTTTTTTTCTTCCTTCTATTTTTATACCTTTTGTTTATCTATTTATTTATTATGATTGTTTATTATATTATTTACTAGTATTTACTATTAAATTACTATTATGTACTATTATAATTATTTACTATATTATTTATTACTATTATTTACTATAAGATTTATTTTTATTTATTTGATAATATGGGGAATTACAATACCAAAGACTATAGTTTCAGATAGGGACACAAAATTCACCTTGAGTTTCCGAAAGGATTTGTTCAATGGTTTGGATACTCAGTTGAACTTTAGTACCGCATACCATCCTCAAAATGATGATTAGACTAACTAACTGAATTTTAGAGGATATGTTACAGATGTATGTGATGGACAATCCCACAAAGTGGAAAGAGTACATTCACTTGGTTGAATTTTCATACAATAACGATTATTGAGCCTCAAAGACGAGTCAGTTTGAGGTAATGTATGATTTTTTTCTTCTAAACACCCATTATCCAAGACAACCTGGTTGATAGGATTATCTTGGGCCCAACTATGTTAAAAGAAATGGAAACGATTGTACAAAAAGAAAAACAAAACTTGAAAATTGCACAAGAAAAACAAAAGAGCTTTGTAGATTTGAAAATAACACATGCAGGTTTTAACATAGGAGATCATGTTTATCTTAAAGTCAGATCCAAGAACAATGCATTAAAATTGGGAAAAAGTACCAAGTTGGCACCAATGTATTGTGGTCCATTTCAAGCGCTTGTCAGGGTAGGGCTAGTGGCCTACTAACTTGCACTTCCCGCTATCTTAAAAGTTCACAATTTATTTTATGTTTCACTATTAAAGAAGTATGTACATGATGCAACTCATGTTGTAAATTTGAATGTGATTCAGGTGGAGTCGCTACATATTCTTGATATGAATGAAATTATGTTGCAGAACCAAGCCATCACTCAGGTTAAAGTGTAGTGGAGACACTTTAGCCCTGAGGAGGCTACTTGGGATATGGAGGAAGCCATGAGAAAGACATACCCATCTCTGTTTTGGAGCTCATATGCTTAGATTGGAACACCGAGGATGACGTTCAATTCAAGGGGGAGAGGATGTAATGCCCCTCAGTTAATAGATTAAACATTTAATTTCTTGCTAACTTGTGTCAAATTGGTATTGTGAAAATTATTGGAAAAGACTTATGTGGAACAATGTCATCATAAATATTGATGAGGAATAATTTTGTAACTTTTATTTTTAATATATTTAATTAATAAGAAACAAACTAATTATAGAATCTAGTTACAAAGATTAAATCATTATTCCATGGGTGAGTGAAAAAGATAAAAACCACCAAAGTGAACTATTTTCCATGGGACAAGTGGAACTCTACTCCCAAATGTGTGGGATGTGAGGGAAAAAACTAGTACAAAAGTAGGCCAAGAAGATTCCATAGGGTTAGGGATGATGCCAACTTGAAAAGACCTAGGAAAATCTATTAAAGACAAATATGTTATGAGGTAGGACACTGCCGAGTACTTGTGAAGAAATGAGTTGCTGGTTCCGTGAAGAACAAAACTCAAAGAAATAAAAATAAAAATAAACAATCCCCATGGAATAATGATTTAGTCTTGGGGGTGACAAGGACAAATAGATTTGGTTGTCCATGTCTATGGTTGGGAGGAACTGGTTCTCTACTAATTTTGTTTCCAATTATTAAAGCAGGCTCACATATGTTCTCTTAAATTATTTATCTTTATTTTGTTAATGATTGATCAACATTGCAGTAGAGAATGATTGCAAAATCTACATTGTTTGTTACAGTAGAGAATGGTTTCCAAATTCACAATATTTATTTATATCTAAGAGAATACCGTGTTCTTTTTATTATTGAATTGTTTGTAGCAAGAAATATCAATATGCCTATAGAATGTTATCTTCTTTGAAAATATTATTATTTATAAATATTGCAGTGAGAAAGAAAATAAATACTTAGTTTCTCTTTTATTTCCAAATAGATTTAACTATTCAAAAGACGAATTTTAAAAACTCAAAAAGTTCTTGGTTGGAAATATAAAAAGCCCAGATATACATAGTAAACATCTTATAAACTTAATTATATGTGTTATACATTTATGTGTATTGTTTTCTTTCCAAAAACAACTTGCTCAAAAATATATAAGAACACCTCTTGAATAAAATATATTACAAGAAGTAAAAATAATGATGCTTTTAACTCTAAACTGAATCAAAACTATGATAACAAAATGTAAAGTTCATAACCAAAGAACCATTTCAATACAAAATATGTTGCAGAGATAAAAATAATATAAAAGAGTAAAAGAAAGACTCGAGGTTTAACACAATATAATGAAGTATTATAAATCGAGTATTAATTCAAGAAGTAACATCATAATTTTCAAAGAGAAATCCCGTGACTCCATTGACTATGACGCCTTGGTTAAAGATAATACTAGGGAAGTAATGGTAAGCCCTTGTCATGAAAAAACAAAAAGGATAATTGATAAAAACAAATAAAAACAAAAAAATATATTTATGAGATAGTCACTCCAATAAATCACATCTCAGGCGCTTGAGTTAATACAGTTCATAGTATGAACAACACGACATTAAAATAATTATATCCGGGCTATTTTAACAAAGATTTAAATGATAATCTAGTAAATGTTTTTGTAAGGAATAATACAAAGATATCCTCTAAACATTGGTTAAACAAGTAGTAACGTTGTGTTAGTATGGAGTATTTAATATATGACGTGATACACATACATGCGCAGGTATAAACTCGACACTAATTTCAATGGCAGAATGAAAGGTATGTATTAAACAATCCAACAAAAATTTAGCCATGACAAAAGTAATGTTAAATACCTTGCATATTTATGTATAAACCATTAACATCATAATGGGATCATCATTATTTAACTAAGGAATTTAATTGCATTTTAATCTATGAAAGGAAATTACGTAAAGGAAAACTATGCTATGTCTATTCTAATCATTCAAGCTATGATGAATTAAAAACATAAATTAAACTATGATATCAAGAAGTAAATTGACAATTACATTAACCAATAATGAAGCAAATGAAATCTATCTAAAACTGAAGTAAGCAAACTATAACTAAGAACGAGAATTAAATATATCCATCCATCGATATCCCTATCAAAGAAACCCAAGTTAAAACTATGTTCTATTTAATTAAAAATCTGTTTTAAACTAGACTATAAAATCATAAAAGAAAGTATGATCTGTCGTCTAACTGCACACGGGGTTAGTGTAGAAACTTGCAAGTTTGTTCATAATCTACAAAACTAATACATGCTAACACATATCACCATCTAACTTGCAAAATAAAAGCAAGACAATTAAGCTACAACAAATTAATCAATTAGATAAAAAACACACATGTATAGGAAATAAGAAAGAGTAGTTAAATTAAGAAATTGCATAAACAACAAAAATACAATCACTAGACTGCTAGTGGGCCCCCCTAGCAAGTCGTGGCTACCTTCTACAAGCACACCACAAACTTCAACAGGCCAAATTCACTATGAAAACATGAAAACGCAGTTCTGGCACAATTCTGGCAATGTGAAATGTCAAAACAGAGTAAAACGAGTTTCTGGCAATTCTAATGTTTATGTTACTTGGTTAACAATCTAATGACCATCCAATTGGTATTTATAAGCTTACAACCCAGGAGGTCAACCACAAGAGGGTCAAACCACCTCTAAATTCGGCAAATTACAATAAATGCGGCCATAACTAACAAAATGGAGGAAGCCAATAATCACCCTCTTTGGACAACTGAAATTGACTTATCTTGAGCTTAGTAGCTAGAGGGGGTGATGATAAACAAAACCCATGTGCCCAATTTTTCCATCAGTAGTCGCCAATACCATAACCACCAACTCGCCTTGCGTTTTTGTGCAACACTGGGTGCTGGAACGAGTGCCAGATCGGGTATCGGAACGAGTGCTGGAACTAGTGATGGATCAAGTGCAAGAACTGGAAACATGGTGTGTTTTGCCCTGTAACAACAAAAAAACACGAATTAATCTTGGAAACCATAAAACATGATGAATTAAACTTGATTTAATCATAAAACACGAATTACACGTACCTCATGCCAATTATACCATTTTATCATAAAATTCTTCAAAAAGCTCCTTC
>JZKD02S0743954.1:0-14911 GCA_000966675.3 Picea glauca
CGTATTAAAATCATTTAAATGATCTGCAACAAACCCACCTTCTGACATCTTCATATTAAATAATCTCTTCATTAGAAATACCTTATTGGATGTCGAGGGTTTTTCATACAATTTGTCCAATGCATCCATCAAACCCTTCATTGTTTTTTCTTTGTAAATATTGAAAGCCATTGATGTTGCCAGACTCAGCCGTATCGTTCCTAGAGCCTTTCTGTCAAGAATCTCCCATTCTTCATCCTTTGTAGCTGCCGACTTCTTTGCTATTCCGCCCAATGGTAGGAATAGATCCTTCTGATATAACTAGTCTTCCATCTGCATCTTCCATAACTGGTAGTTTTGGCCATTAAATTTGTCAACCCTAAACTTTCCATCTTCCGACATTGCTCCCACTCGAACCATGAACCCTCTTTTCCTGCGAGTTACCTTTCACTCTGATACCAGTTGTTAGGAAAACATGACCATGGAGCAATAAAATAAAACAAATGTGGAAACAAAACACAGAAGATACACAATACAATAGAGACACATATTTACGTGGTTCACCCAGTGTGAGCAACGTCCACCAGAGAAATTTCCAGGTCCTTCCTTTATTATTATCCAGCATATGAAGGGACACAACCTACAAAAAACCTGTTGTAACTTAATTTTCTTTCTCTCAGAGTCTCCTATCTCAGAATACAATATTTTCCATCAACCATAGCTGCAATACATTTCCCTCATAAAAGAGGGTTGCCTTCTAGGGAAAAAAACCCTAACAGAATATCTATCATGAGATCTGCAACCTTATAATGAACGGTCTAGATTTACAATGAAATTACAATATACATTTACAAGGCAATTTTTCCTTTAGGGGCCCGCTTGCCCCTAGACCCCCCAGCTAGGGGGATAGCCCCCCCAAACCCCGCAGAGGGGGTACCCCCCATCTACACTCCCCCACGTGGAAGAGTGTACATACTTCTGGGGTGTAAATACTTCATGGGGTATAAACATGGCTGAAAGTAAAAGAGCTCTGAATCATGAAGATAATCAAGTTCCACAACCAACACTTTACAATTCATAACTAGATAGGAGAAATTAAATCAAATACATGCTAAGTGGATGGATTTTATGCAAAATTTCACTTTTGTCGTTAAACATATTTTTGGTAATTCTAACAAATTCGTTGATGCATTGAGTAGGAGATGCCTGATTCTACAGGAATTTCATGTGAAGACCTTAGGGTTTGAACACCTTGAGGAGATGTATTGTGATGATCCAAATTTTAAAGAAGCATATGAAGCATGTGTGAACCCTATGATGAGAGACAAAAGTCAGTAGACAGAGTATATGATTTAGGATGGATTATTTTTTAAAGGTTGCCAATTGTGCATACCAAAGTGTTCAATGAGACAAAATATAATGAAGGAAAACCATAGTGGAGGTCTACCCGGACATTTCAGCCATGAGAAAATGTTTTCCCAGTTGAAAAAATCATACTATTGGCCAGGTATGAGAGAAGAGGTGAAGAAGTTTGTAAACAAATGTAATATTTGTCAGTATGCAAAAGGAAAGAAACACAACACTGGATTGTACCAGCCATTGCCTATTCCATATAGACCTTGGGATGAAATAATCATGGATTTTGTGTTGCAATTACCAATGACACAAAGAGGAATTGATTACATATTTGTGGTAGTTGAAAGATTTTCAAAGATGACACACTTTATCCCATGCCAGAAAACTAGTGATGCAACGCACGTTGCTAATTTTTTTTCCAAAGAAGTTGTGAGACTTCATGGGTTGCCCGAGAGTATTGTCTCATATAGGGACACCCAATTTTTTTGTCATTTACGCAGAACATTATGGAAGAAAATGGGGACAAAACTATCGTTTAGTTCATCATATCAACCTCAAATGGATGGACAAACCAAGATTGTAAATCAAATTTTAAAAGATTTGCTGAGGAGTTTGGTCATTGAACATCATAGCCAGTGGGATCAAATTCTGTCACAAATAGAGTTTGCATACAATGACTTAGTGAACAGAAGTATGGGAAAGAGTCCATTCTATATAGTGTACATAATGAAACCAAGAGGAGTAGAAGAATTGAGAGATATGGAGCAGAGTGAATTCAAAAGCGCTAGAGCAGAAGACTTCGCCGTAGAAATGAAAAATCTTCATAATCAGATTAAGGAACAGATGCATAACAGTAGCAGAGATTATAAATTCATAGTTGACTAGAATAGGAGAGAACTTCAATTTGAAGTAGGAGATCAAGTCTTAGCACATCTCAGTAAGGAGAGGTTCCCAATAGGGACATATAACAATCTTAAGCTGAAGGAGACGGGACCATGCAAGATCCTAAATAAATTTGGTGCCAATGCTTATGAGATAGAGCTTCCAAAGGATGTGGGTATATCACCCATATTTAACGTTTCATACCTGTACCCTTACAGGGAATATGACACAAAATAATCAAAAGATCAGAAATAGATCCAGCGGGAGAAGAAAATGCCTGTAGCTGAAAATCCACATATGGAGAAGATCATTGATCAGAGGATTAGTAAGAATACCAAGAGAAAGACTTATTTGGAGTATTTGGTAAAGTGGAAAGGACACCCAATAGAAGATGTCAGTTGGGTAAATGAAGCTGATATCTAGAAGCATGGAAATTCAATGCAAGAACTCATGGACAAGATTCCATGACTTTTTTTGTCCAAGGGAGTATGATGTAGGAGAATCGTCAACAAAATACATGTAGAGAGACAACTCAACGCCTTAACGTGCCTTTCGAGTTATTGTTGAGATTCTAAAAGCTGCTGTTTCCTACAAATCTTTTTGAACTGATGATTAAAGAATATAAAAATGCTTGGAAGCTGAAACGATCGCGTGAGATATGGGAGTTTCACTCTTAGATTTTAATGTAACAGTGCTTAAGTGGTAGATAGATTTTACTTCAATAATATACGTAGTCGGAGGGAACCCTAAGATCCCTCTGGTATAAGTAGAGATGTTGTATGCCCAAATGAGGTTGTTGAACATGAGGGTAGCTACAAATTAGTTGAGTATTGTTGTTGTTGAAATTTAGTTAGAAGTTGTTGAATGTGGATATATATCATGTAGGTTTAGATGAATATAATAGAGAAATATTGACCCAAATGCATGTGTCTCTATTGCTTGCCTATCTTAGAAAATGGTAGAATATATTTTTATATTTTGTTCTCTATTATTTTGCGTTTTCATAAATCAATTATTGATATTGTTGAATGTATGAATTGGTGAATATTTGATAAGTTTCACTTGTTTCTCTTCAAGAGATTGTGAAATGAGTGCATGTTGCCTGCAAGGAGTGCGTTGACAGATTCTTTTTTGACTCAACCACTTAGAAGAGATAACTTGAAGCTTTTATTTGCAAGGAGTGCAAAGCATTAACAAGGCATGCGTTGACAAAGTCTTTTGACTAAGAAGCTTAGGAGGGGTAGTTTGATAAATTTCTCACAGAAGTGTGTGCAAAGATCTGTTGCAAGGCGTGCACAGATCCAATTTTTTACCAAGTGTCAAAGAAACCCTTCAAAGGGTCCAAATATATAAGAAACGGTAAGTTCCAAAAAGAGGGCAGGGGAAATCCTTCAAAAAGGATGAGTTTTAAGAATATGTGAGTTGAGCAGTCAAGATCCATTCTAGAGAAGCATAATCATTTCATACCATCAAATCTGAGAGAATTTGCACGGTGGTTAACCATGAGTTCCTTTAGAAATTCACGATTCAGAGGATTTGGAGTGTAGAAGTGTGAAAACAGCTGAAGTCCGAAGCTATGAAGAGATCCCAACCATCGGCTAGAAAGAAATGATGTGGTAGCGGATAAGTAGGTTCGGGAAGAATGACTTTGGAGGATTGGCGCCAAGCATATAGCCATTCTTGTGAATCCGTGAAATCGTGAAGGGATCTGAACTGTTGGCTACATAGGGACACATGGAAACAGATTAGAAAATCTAGGATATAGAGGTCCAGAGAATTTGTATGTGGATTTGGTGAACTATTCGTGAAGTAAAAAAACCCAAAGTACAGTTGGACCATTGGATCCAGGTGGACAAGCGACAAAGATCCGTGAATTTGGAGGAAAGAGTTTCAAAAAGAACTGAAAAAAGAGTTCACGATATTTTTGAAGCCCGAAGTTACGAAGAGTTGACTCACAGTCACATCCCATGCTCATGTATGAGAAAAAGTCTAGCACAGGGCTAGCACTAATAAGATTGGTGTTGCCAAAAGTGCCAGAGAGTAGGGTTGAGGATAACCTGAACCTATAGGTAACATCAAGGGGACCTGTGTGTTAATTGTTCAGGGTCTATTGAAGGCCTTAAGAGCTAATATAACTCAGGTAGTTGAATATCCTTGAACGAGAGGTCACGCATCCCCGAGGAGAGGAGGGGGGTTTGCATCATTGTCTTGTTTCCCAATATATGATGAGCAATTATGTTCTGGACATATACAACTATAATGGATTCTTTTTCCCATAGATGCATGGGTATGTTCTAGTCAGGGATCATTTCTTTAGCTACTTCTACAATTGATTTGTTATTTCTCTCTGCAACCCCATTCTATTGGGGGATGTAGGGAGTTGTCATCTCTCTCTTAATCCCTTTTTCTCTAGAGATAGTACTTTCATTTGTTCGGATACATCTAAATTTATAATGTCCAATATCTTATTCAATCTATTATCACTGCTTGTAAAACTTCCCTTGGAATTCTTTGCAAGCACACATGCTTTTCATACTCCATCATGCTCCATCTTCATATATGGTATACCTGTAACCATCTTTCTCAAAACTGGAAAGGCTCTATGGTTAAGGTGAGAACGTATTTGGTGCCATATCTCACTAGATCTAATAATGTTGTGTACAAGGGATTGTGTTGGGTTTCCCTTTAACTTATACAATCCTCCCTCTCATACACCAATCATAGTAGCTAAATATATACTTGAACACTTAGGCCATAGAAGGACTTGGCCATCAACAAAAGCTCTTATGAAGCCTCGATATTCTAAAACAAAGATAGAGAGAATATTATTCTTTAAACCTTGTACAAACAATACATCCTTTATTGAAATAGACTTACCTGAATCAATATGTTAGGAGGCTTCTCCTACTCCTTTTACTTCATGTTTAGAATCATCTCCGAGTTCCATTTGAAGGGATGAACTATTTTCTGTCAAATTTGTAAGAGAATTTTATAAACCAGACATGTGCTTGGAAGAACCATTATCCACTAGCTAAATATCAATTCCTTGAGTGACGGTACCTCTGAGAGATGAGATAAAGAAATACTCTTCATATTTTATTTCCCTTGTATTCTTTTAATATGTAGACTCCTCCATATGTGTTTCATGTGCATTATGTTTTCTCTTTGCTTTCCCTTGAGAACACTCGTAAGCAAAGTGTCCCAACTTTTGACAGTTGAAACATATAATCTTAGATATATCCTTCTTTTGATCTGGAACCGATCTTTTGTTTTTTCTTTGGATTGTTGTTTCTTATTTATTTCCTTTTCTTTACATGAGAAGAAATATCTTTTCTTTCTTCAACATTGGTCTTATGCATCTTGGATGTCAATATTGACTCTTCTTGGACACATTATGTCCATAGATTTTCAAATTTAGGTGATTTCCTTCTTGCACAAATTCCTTGAACAGATGCATCCCAAGAAGAAGGAAATGCATTTAGAGTTGTATTCAAAAGCTCTGCCTCATCCATTGAATCTCCAATAGCTTCTAGTTGATCCTTGATCTGAAAAATCCTCATGAAGTAGGTAGACACTGAATTTGACTTGTTCATCATCACATTTATGAGTTGATGCCTTAGGTTTATCTTCCTACTTGTATCCTTGATTTCATATAATCTTCTTAAGTAATTAAACATATCATTTGGTGTATTCAATTCTGATACATTAGGAATCAAGTGGTCCTTCATTGAATCTGTCAAGATCCTCTTGGCCTTCATATCGTTTTTCTTATGTCTTCCCTTGGCCTCTTCCTCTTCTGGTTATGAGAC
Source organism: Picea glauca (assembly GCA_000966675.3). Classification (NCBI taxonomy): domain Eukaryota; kingdom Viridiplantae; phylum Streptophyta; class Pinopsida; order Pinales; family Pinaceae; genus Picea; species Picea glauca. The sequence goes on from JZKD02S0743954.1 coordinate 6,027, forward strand.
AACTTACTGGAAATTATCCAAGAGATCATTCTCTTATAGAATGAGAATTATTTCATGATTCCATGATATTAAATTTTCTACTCCATCCAACCCATCTTCAACTCTCAAACTAGTAATCATTTTTTCTTGTAGAAACTCTAGGCCTGAAAAATCCCAAAAATTCAACCTTCTTAAAAAGTCAATGCTAGGGTTTTAGGACATGTGCTAGGGCTAGGTGAGTTTTATAGTACAATTTTATCATCAATGCTAGCACTAGAGAACCCCAATGATTGATAATGTGTGTTCTTGTTGGTGTCTTGTGCTAGGTCAAATCTAGCTTCAAACCTCAAGCTCTGAAACCATGTTAGATTTTCTTAAATTTTCAGTAGCAATAGATTTACCAGAGTAATTTAATATTATTTTAACATTCAAATACCATATACTGAAAATATAAGAAGGATATACAAGTAGATAAAAAAACACAAGAAGACACAAAAATTATACAAGGAAAAGCCCAAACTTGAGGAAAAACCCAACCAAATTTCCTTCGAGAGAACATTTATGATAACACTATATAGCCATGAACAAGCTATATTCATAAGAGAAAAACAAATAATGAAGAAACCCCAATAAAAAGGTACTTATCTCTTCTTCATTTAAAACCCTAGCAAGGTTAGAAAGATAAGCAAAACTCTGAAATATGATGTGTAGCAACCCTAGCAAGAGTACTAGAGTACTTAGCCTCTTCCAATGAACTTCTCAATATAGAAACCCTAGAAATTGCAGTAGTTGCATCTTCTTCCTTGCCTTGGACTTGAGACTTATTTTCTTGAGTTAGAGAGATGTGTTAGTGTGTGTCAAATGGCAAGGTGTATCCCTTTATTTATAGTCTTCAAGTCACTTTACTAGGGCCAACTTCTCTTCCTAGAATTTTTTATTCACTTTATTATTTTCCTGTGGGGCCGACTTCTCTTATGGGGTATTCTTCAAATGGTCAATGGTCTTCCTTTGAATTTTTCGAATCTTCCTATCTAAGAAATTATTTTCAAGAAGATTTACCTCCCACTGCTACAAAACATCAACAATAGCATACAATATATTTAAAGGAAATTATGCATGTATGCATTTTATAAATTTATAGTGCATAATTATTGAAGGGAATTTAGGTAAGAATCTCCTCAATGAGAAGTTATTTTATAAAATGAAATTATTGTATAATTTGAATGCATTAATGGAAATAAGATACCCCTAGGTGTGGTAAAGGTTGAAGGCCTGTGATAATTATAAAAGTTGTTAGTTTTTTAATGCATGGATGTGATATAATAGCATGTCATGGATTGTTGGTTATGGGTTAATACCCAAAGAAATAAAAGGGTATGACCCTATTACAAGAATGAATGCCAGTATAACTAGTCATGTATGACACCATGACATGGTTGGATATGGAAAGGATTTTGTGCCACACAAGTATCCATGAAAAATTCTTGTTTATAACTAATGTTTGGATTGCAACATTTTCTCTAACACTAAACAACACCATATAACTATATTATTGTTATATTGTTTGGGTCGAAAAGCAAGGCATCCAAATGATTGAGCAAGCAAAGGGAAATTGTTGAGGCATTGGCCAAACCTTTAAATTGACCAAGGGTGGAATAACTTAGAGAAATGGAAATATGAAATCAATGGAAGGGTTCATTGAATAGATACGCATGAAGAGTTACACTCATGCATAGTGTGTAAGTTGTAGAGTTTCACCCATATATGATAGAGTTGTTTATGCTTGAATGCATTTTGGTGAATATGTGATATTTAGTAGAAATGATTATAGTAATAGATGAAATCCTACAATTATTATTGACTCCTCGAGTTGAGAACATTTCAGAAGTTGTTAGATCTTGCAACAAGAGAGTTGCAAGTTACAGCTGTCACATGAAAATTGGCTAAAGGAAATCTCTGATAAGGAAACAGTAATGATGGATAGAGAAGAAAAATATTAGTTATTGCTAATAAATGTGCAGGGAATGACAATTACACTATGATTAATAAATGGAATGATATATAAGTGATTTATTTGTTAAGCATGAATAATTCTAAGATCACTTTGTGAAATTTATGGCTATTGCAATAAAACTATATTTCACAGGAAATACTAACGATCTTCTTGGTTGAATGCAATATGGGAGTATTTTAGGGAAAAGTGGTTTCAAGTATGGAGCTTCTAATATCCATAATTGAAGAGTGATACCTATTACAAAAACATCAAAGAAATATGAGAGGGAATCTCATACTTGGGGAAAAAATTGAATTTCTTTCTACAAACAATTTGAATTCTAAGTAAAATTGTTATGATATTGTCTCGTGTTGACTGTATATGTGTGATACATATGAGATGATGGTTATGAAATATAGAATACTTGGGAAGAAAGGATATTGTTGGGACAATGGAGTCCTATGATTGCAAACAATGCATATACTTAGTGGGGGTCTAGAGATGAGTTGACGCTCTCCTTATGTGTGAAATCCTTAGCAATATGGATCATTGAAGGATTGTGCAACACTGAAAGTATGCATGAGATTGGAAGGGTGAGTGAAACAAGGAAGAGGCAGGTCAAGAAGGCTATAGTGAGTTGAATTCATGCATCAATCAACTCTATGGAATAGAACAAAGGAATTCCAACTGAAGTATGAAGACATAAATATGGTGCTTGAAAGAAGAGAACTAGAAGGATAAAAAGATTAAAAAGCAAATCCATGGAGCTTTTTGAAGAATTTTAAATGTACATTGTATATAATGCACATAGGACAATGCATAAATAAGGGGGAGGGGAATGCAATAACCCAGGTTGATCACCGATTGTAATTATACATATGTTCGATAGGTTGGTGACATGGGATATTACATGCCAGAGTGTCTATATGATTATTAGGCTAGAGATCCTATATGTTAAAAGGGTAGTGAGCCATCACTGTAATATGTAAAAATTCATACTATTAATAAAATACATCATCGTGTGCAGACTATCTAGGAAAAAAAGATGGGGGGATAGAACTCCATTATAATGGAAAGGGGGATAAGAGTCTAGGAAGAGGGGATAAGTCAAGGGGACTTAAGCCAAGAAAATAACATAATAATATTTCCTAAAGTCTGATTATGTAATGTATTATCATAAGTCCCTAGGTTCCTAAGGAGGAGGAACATATCAACCAAGTGGGGATAAGGTGGGGACAAGATGGGGAAAAGGTATTTCCCAACATGACAAGTGTCAAGTTTGGAACATGCAAAAAAAAAAAAAAAAATTCAGTAAATTTCTTATAACTACTTCATCATCCATTCACTCATTGGGACATTATCCTCTTCTACCATCCGTAAACTATTGTTTCCATCTCCATACCTATACGTGGGATATTTTTCTAGCGAGTGATCTTGTATTTTGAGCTGAAAAGGATGGTTGTCAGGCCCTTGTGTTATTGAATAGGTGGTTTGTCAAGCTTGTGTGTTATTTAAGAGGTGAGTTGTTAGGCCAGTATGTTATGGAAGAGGTCGGTTTTCAGGCCCGTGAACACTCTCTTCAAGTGAGAGAACTATTGGGAATTGACTCCGAAGGAGCCAAGATGCAAATGAAGGGTTCTTAGACTTCCTGTTGGGCTTGTTGTTGAATCTCTTAAAGAGAAGTGGGGTAGAAAAATGATTGTTAAGCAGAGAAGGGGAACACTTCCTAGGGTGGGAGAGGCATGTTGGGAATGAAGGATTGTAGGATGTCTGTTAGATTTGGCACTGAGTCTGAGCATTTATGTTGTTAGAGAGAACTTATCCTGGCATAATCTTCATTTTCCCAAGTGGATTTCCAACACCAACTTGAGGGTGACCCACTGCAAAGAGTTAAGAGTAGTATGGTCTATGGTTGAGAGGAAAGTGGAAGGTTGGTGTTTTTACAAAAGTATATATGTGTTATTATAATGAGTACTATTATGTTGTGTAATTTCTATAATTATGTTAATTACAATCTTTCATAATTATATTTACATGTTGTTTACTGTGTGTATTGTATTTATTATGTTGTTGAAATTGTATATGTATACACAGATCATTGTATAGTGTTAGTTCTGCATATTGTTGCATATGCAAGAAATTATTATTAATTAAATGGTATTAAAGGTAGAATTTTCTTGTATCATGGCCACAGATGCTACACGTCTCGAATTCCTTTAGGCTTCCCTCTTCTATACTCACCTGTTAGAGTTCTTATTCTAACTCCTCAATCAATCCTGACATCTTTATCTGTGACAAGTATTGAAAGTAAATGGGGAGCCTTGGTGGCCCCATATATGGGGAGCCTTGGGGGCCCCATATATCGTGATTTAAGTCTGATGTTCCATTAGGTACTACTACCCAATCTTTCTGATTATTTCTAGTGCTATATCCATCATGAACAAGGCTCAAACACATAAAATTAATTCATACAAGGATGCAGAGAATTGATCGCATATATTTTGGTATTACATCTTGTACTTGTACTTGTGGTCCCATATCACCTTGAAGTAAATGTGTATGGACGCATTTTTCGGTTGCCATTCCCAACCCATATTAGGATACTTGTGCAACATGCACATGATGACCAATAGATATGATGACATGTGAAAATTTGGAAATGTCTTGGGCTTGGTATCCTTAACATATATGATAGATTATGTAAAAATTGTTGATAGGATCTCATCCCAATCGAATGTTGACCCTTCATGTGCATGGTAATGGATTCATGGCATTAAGGAAAGAGTGAATGTGGAAGCATCTCAGTCCCCGTACAACTTACACAACATCTCCACCATATATTGATAGGGAATTCTCAGTGTTGTGGTGGAATACTCACTAGATGGCATGTGATTGAAATATTTGTCTGGCTTGTACCAGATATTGAACAAGTATTGTTCTTTATCCTTGAATCTGTTGAGGAGTTACTCATCCAAATTTCGAGTTCCCTTTTCGAGGTGATAATATTTTTCTAGATCAACCACCTTGAATGATGTTATGGGATCTCCCCTTACGTTGAGTATATATCTATTTTCCAAGTTTACATACTTGAGAATCCATGCTACTGCATCTACGCAAGGGATTACTGCAACATGATCTACCACCCTATGTAGTCTAGACCTCCAAATGTTTTTGAATATTTGGAGTTCATCTTGGTCATCAACTTCCACTGGGAATGTCTTCCTTTTAAACATTTGAAATATTTCACCCCATCTCAGTGAGTCTCCTCATTTTTCCACGAGTCCTGATGTGTCATCGTACACTTCCCCTCCGGAATCAAGCTCTTCGTCTTGTGTGCTTTCGCTACCAAAAGTGTCTGCCACAAGTGTTTTTCTTGTGATCTTCTTTCGCAGAGACATTTCTGAATCTGCAACATAGTCACGATTATTGCATAAAAACAATAATAAAGGTGATAGAAAAATAAACATGAACACATCCGTCCCTATAAGAATATAAGGAATGAGCAGTTGAGTAATGAATGAATATTGAAGACAAATCTGCCCATGTAAACCTCTATGCCAGATACCTAAAGAATCACTTATGTTAATGTTGGGAGGTAGATCATCACTTGAGGATGATAGGAGTATCGGAGACATTATGGAGGTTTGAGGGAGATGGGTTAATATTTGGTGAAAAATCAAGTGAACTAGCGTCAAATACGGTAAATGCTTCAGTAGCACACTAGAGGGGTTGGTGGTGGTAACTCCATCAATTAAGAATGGAGTAGCTCTTACCAAGGTTGTAAGTGGTTAAAATTCTCATCGAAGAAGTTAATGGAAACTTCTCCTGCAAGGTCATCATCGGAGCCAATCCTTCAAAGTCAACCAGTATGGTCCAACAAGTTCATGTTAAGTCCTTCAGTATACTTCCGGAGGTGATGTTTTAAGTGCACTGATGAGAGATAACACATATCGGATAAGTTAATAGAAACTACTCTAGAGTGGATCAGAACAATTCATAACAACTCCGTCTGTGTAAATAATTGATGTCGATCTAGTTAGCAAAAACCTTAACGGTATACACCAGGAAATTTCATGGGAAGGTTTTGGATTACATCGATGGAGTTATTGTTGAGGTTTTTAATTACATTCGAGGTGATCACATTAACCTTGTCGACTTTGTGATTTCTGGTTCTGAATATTTGGTTAAGTTTTATATGAGGATAGGGCTTGATCCTCGGGAAACTCGAGACATATCTATTGTAAGATAGGGGATTTTCCTCAATGCGTGGGAATGTGAAAATAGGCTTTGATTTGTGGGGAGAAAAAGGACACGGTTTTCCCTAATCCCAGGGAGGAACATTTATCAGGGCCTCTAGTATCGATAGAGGATGAGTTGTAGCATGGATGCGATAAGGTTGGGAAGTTTAGGAAGAACCCTAGGAGCAATAAGTGGAAAACGAATGTGAAAACCATGGTATGCAGAGTTCGTTAGAAAACTAGAGCCTAGGATTCAAAATATGTCTACGTTGAAGACTATAGTCATGCTATGGCTAGTGAGCGACTGAGATTTGAAAATCTAATGGATCCGTGCATGATTTTTTCCACCCTAAATAAAACCTAACCCTAGCCTTTGTAGAATATAAAAACACTAAGAGTGTGGAGCTAGGGATTACCTGGCAAATGAAATGACACGTGGACAATCAAGTTAATGAAATCTCTCACAAATGGAATGAGACTTAAGTTTAGTCAATCGACGCTCTGGAGGAAATGTTCGAAAGACCTCCAATGTACATAGGAAATGTTGGTTGAAAGACCTCTGGTAAACAATGAAGGTGTTAACGGGAAGTCCATTAGTTGTTTATGTGAATCATAGGGATCGTGAAAAGTTCATCGGTCTATCACATACTTATCAGAGAATATTCTACGAACTCCTTTGGTTCAACAGGTGGAGTTCTTAATAACTCCTCTCGTTGAAATGGAGGGGTTAAAATTAAGTCGTCCGGTTTTACGTTTCAGAGGATTTAACATGAATTACCCCAGTCAAGTGCTTAAAGCATGGGAGTTGTTTCGGGGAACTCCTCCAGTTCAACCGGTGGAGTTCATAAGAACTCCTGTAATTGAGTCCGAGGAGTTAGTATTATGCTTGTCGGTTATCAATAATGTGTTTCGAAAGACTTTGTGGAAAGTCCTCCAATGTACTAAAGGATTTAATTGGAACTCGTATGGTACATACCGAAGTGGTTAAGAAGAACTTATCGGATAACTAAAAATTGATTTTCAAATATTTTTCCAAGTATTGAAAACAAAAATTCAACCAAACGAAGCTAAAAAAAATAACTAAAAATTGATTCTCAAATATTTTTCTAAATATTGAAAACAAAAATTCAACCAAAAGAAGCTAAAAAAAATAAGGTGACTTGATCAAAGAGATTAAAAAAAATTTAACATTCAGGAATTTTTTTGACTCAAGAGGATATAGTAAAAAGGAGGATCCCATTTTCTTGAAAAGAAGATTTTACAAGAAAAAGGGAGAGTGTTGATGCTTGGCCAACACCTTGCAAGTGCTGTGGTCAAAACAACCCTCCTTTGATATTTTTATTTTATGCACCAAAGAAAAGGATTCCCCTACCCATCGTGAATTTAAAAGTCTAAATTAACCACAATACCAACATACCTACATTTCAACTACCCATGGAGATATGAATGTAAGTAATTCATGAATACCGACTCTTAAAAATTCATTTGTTGATTGTGCAATACTGAGTCCTTTCCTGATATTGTTCTTCTCACTTTGAGAGTGCTCCCAAGGAAACCTCTATTGGAACCCTGTTCAACATCGAGTGTTGTTTTGGTACCCTAGAGGTTGCATGAATCAATCATTGATTTCCTTTTTGATATATGAGGATTGTTGGAGTTACATTGTTGTTTATGATGTCACAAATTCTCTCAAAATAAATTCAAATGGTCAGTATCCTTCAATCAACCTAAAAAATGAATAATATCGAATGGAACAATGAGAAAACAAATAAAGGCCATTTTTGGTAAAATAAGATTCTCAATCCTTCATCCGACATCTCTAGTAAACTTACAATTTAAACCATTGGAATTATGGATCACATCCAAAGTCTATGATTCAAAGTTTGGAATTTATTTTACTTGTGATGATTCTAATAGATGAAACATGACTTAATTTGGTTTTCACATTCTGATCAACTCATCTGCTTTCACCTGGATGCCATGTTATTGAAGAATTCCTAAATTTGAATGATAATATAATGAGTTGACCTAATTCGTTTGCATTAGGTAATATTGAGTGAGGCAGATATCAGACTCTTCCTATCAGCCACAGAGTTCGATACTTCATCCATGGTTTTCCTGATAATCAAAAGAGTGGGGGGTTAATGGATCTACGATGCCCTTATGCGTTGCAATTTTCTTGAACATGGATGTATTTCGAAAATCTATATCTTCATATAAATAACAATCATGGTACTATCCTTTGTGGTGTAAGGAATTAGTATGATATAACCGCACAGCTTCTTCCTGAGGTATCCTCGTTAATATCATTACACCAAATGGTTAGGAAGAAGCATGGGAGTTTAAATAAGTGAAACAAAAGAAATGTTACTTGTTGTTAATATCCTGCAAAAATGACTCCCATTAAAATGAATTATAGCTTAGCCAGTCATATCTATTAGACTATAACATGTTCAATGCCATACTAGCTGAAATAAAAATTCGGATTTTGAAGAGATGCATGTACATTTAATAAATATTTTATTTGAACATATAGAATTTATTCTTATGATTGTGAAACTTGATAAATTTCTCTCACGACCCGCAAGCTACAACCTATGAAAAAAATCGTTGCAGGCATCAATGTTTTTCGAGGAATAAAGGAACTTGGATATATAATATCCTGATGATCTACA
>JZKD02S0743976.1:0-14225 GCA_000966675.3 Picea glauca
ATCCCCATTGAGGATTAATCAAGTCGGTAATTGTATAAGGACCAAATCCCCTTTTACGGATTGGTCATCGGACAATTATAATGTGCAGAATAAGAAGTCGGCCCCAACAGTTATACTGAAAGGGCCAGATTTAATTATTCGTGAATTTACCCACCCAGTGTGAGAGGTCGGCCTTGAGAGATGGTGACTCTTCACACATGCCAGATTGATATAAATAAGAGGCTAGCACCTCACTTCTAACACACACTTCACTTGCTCATTCTCTTATGAGGCAAGTTGCTATTTCAAGTTGGTGAGAGGAGAAGAAGGGTGGCGCATCTCTTGGAGGAGGATGTTTTGTATTGGTTGAGTTATCTCTTGAACATTTGATAAGATATTTATGATAAGGAAGTTTTTGCTGGGTTTTCTTCCCCTAGAGGGTTTCCCAGGATACATGCTGTGTCTATTGTGGATGTGTATTTCTCAGTGATCTTGTTCTTATTATGCTCTTATCTTATGAAATGCAAAGAACTATAATAATGGCATAAACATTAACATCTATGATGGGTCTGTATTCCACTAGCAGTTACCTTGAGACTCTTCAGCTTCTTTGGTGATCACCCTGAGATTCTTCAAATTCTCTGGTAGATGCAATCAGATATTTTCTACAGTTACTGAGAGTACCTCCCTGCACTCATGTCTTTGGCGCTTATTATTTTCTTGATAAAATTCCATAGTGGGCGTTATCTTTTCTTTCTAAGCCCCTTTCCTTTCACGTGACCACCGACGGTGACCATACGCCTATCCAACAGTCGTTTCATGATTTCACATTTCGGGTGATCAACTGCGAGTCAGCTCGATTTTCTTGACTCTCGATCTGTGAAGTGGAGCTTAGAAACAAGCTAGCTCCTCTCTTAACTTTCCCCAATGTGACCTTGGCTATGACCACGAGCCAAGCATTTGAGTGCTTCATGTTTCAAGAGCTTGTGAACTTCATCATGCCTGATCAACGACCCACGACATTCCTCAATTGACGATTGTGATCAAATCGTGACCTCACGTGTCGGGTGTTTGAATGTGAGCCAACCCTGTCGCTGCTGACTGGATATCTTCTGGAATGGAAGATATGCTAACACTTGTCCTCCTTAATCTACAATTAGGATCTCCTTTGTGAGTTCAGCGTTCAGGACTTTCAATTCTCAAACTCTCGTTTTCTCCTGGAGAATTTCACCTGGAGTCCACGATCCAACGATGCATGTCCCTTTTGGATTGACGGTCACAATCCCTTCAGGTATTCGAGGTTCAAAAATCTCAACTCTCAACTTTCTGTCATCCTTCCTTTGCTTTTTCCCGGATTTGACAATCCACTGATGCGTGTCCTCTTTAATCCAACGACCATCCTCCACTCTAGGACTTTGGCCTTCAGGATTTTGGGACTTAGGGCATCTGTTGGTGGTAAAAATCTCGAAGAAAAACTCTAGGAGTGACATAACTCTTGTGTCACTCGATGATGTGTCACGAGCTGAGCAACTGCCACATGTCACTCATATTTGTGACTTCCACGTACCTGAAATGATGAATCAACTTGACACTTTTCATTGTTGGATTTCTCCACGTATCCTTGCTGACTTGGTCTGCCATAAGTCCTTGTTGACATGGTCTGCTGATGTAGATCTCCCATATATAACGATCATTATCTGATCTCTGGATCTGACGACTGACGGAACTTCGCATTTCGCGACTTTGGAAAAAAACTTCCTCTGTGCTCTAGATTCCCGAACTCGCGATTACGTTAGGTCGACAGACCACAATCCTCCTTCCATAAATGGCCGTGATCAAGTCATGATTTCATGTTTCACAATTTTGGAGGTTAGTTCACCTCTGTTCTCCTAATTCCCAAATTCCCGATATCCACGGGTGCTAAATCAACGACTCACATTCCTCAGTGATCTAATGGTCCAGATCTCACTTTCGCGAATTCTGACTTCATTCTTTGTTGTGACAGATCAATGGTCTAGAACCCTTTGTGATCGACGACCCATATCATGTCGTGATTTTGCGTTTCGTAAGTTGGAAGGTTTAGAGCACCTCCTTCCTTTGACTTTCTAGTCAGAGAAATGTTGATCTCTCGTCACGTGTCCTATGGAACCAACAATCCAGTTATTATCGCGATTTCATGTTTCGTGAGTTTGAAGGTTAGAGCAATTCCTTCCTTTGACTTTCCAGTTAGTGAAATGTTGATCTCTCACCACATGTCCTCCAGATCCAATGATCCACGACTGTCCTTAATGGATGTCTAGGATTCCTTCACATCTTTGGAGTGTTGGATGACTCCTAGTCTTATCCTTCTTGCAGCTCCACCAGATCTAACAACCCACGACACTCCTCGATCCACGATCGATGAACCACGTCGCTCCTCCTCCTGAGCTTCATTCCTCCTAACCTGGAATTATTTCTAAGTGCCAAAGGCCTCAAACTTTGATCCTTCTACGAGTCCTCGTGACTTTGGGTCTCGTATGTATTTTCTCGTCTCTGCATACTCGAGATTGGGTTCACTGTTGTTCTTTCCAGTAAACCTACCATCGTCACTCCTCCTCTTGAGCTTCTCGTTCCTGTGTGTTCTTGCCATCAATGACAAGCTCACTCCCAACTGTAAACATGCCAACAATCTCCCTCTTTGGCATTGATGGCAACCCTCAAAGGATGCACTAGTCTGTTTGTACCTCCAATTCTAGCATCCAGACCACTCCTTTTCTCCCCCTTTGACATCAATGTCAAAGAAAACATGCCCACCCTGAGTTGTTGCAGTACTTTTCAGAGGTATAAGATATTCAACCAACACAAACTCCCCCTGACAGGATGGACTCTCTTATTTGAGTCCTACAAAGTATTTGTATCTAAACCAGAGTCTTCTCCTTATGATTCTTGGACCTATTCATCGTCATCTTCCAATGTGTCCTCTATAGTATACTCAATATTTCTCACCACTCTTACTGGGACTCCTTCATCAACCTTTTCTTGTCATAACTAAATGACTCCCCCTGTCACTCTTCTCTCTCTTCTTCTAACTGTTCTCCTCCTTTGTTTCTAAAAGGTTAGATTTCCCTGACAAGGTCTTCCCTCTTGTTATCTCTACAGGATGTTATGTATATAATTTTCTACATCAGAATGTTGTTGCTATGGATGCCACTGTCTTACTAGAACACTGCGCAATTGTAGCTCGTACTTTTCAAACAACCCTTGTATCTACACATTTATTTTCATTGATATCCATTACTGTAAATTCATTTTTCTTCCATGATTCTTACAATCCAAGGCTTTTATGACCATATTCATCACAAGAAAAAGCCACTACAAACACTCTCATACCTGCTTTCCCTTTTTACAGGTGAAGGACCTGTGTTAGACTTCTTAGGAGTACTGATTTCTTCCTTGTTGTATCCAAGACCAGATTTTTCATTTGGTGATCTCTAACTATCCGAGATCTCATCCAGGGTCATGGCGTTGTTCAAGAACTTGATTTGGGTGTCTAACTTCTCAAACTTCACAAATTCTTCTTCCAGATTATGACATGCTTCTTCTTCTAATTCTTATTTTCTTGCATGGGAGGATTCAATATCAACATCATTATTTGTCCTTATGCCTTTATCCACCACTTGTACTGAGTTTACATTTACCTTACACTATTTGGACGTGAACACCTCTTCACTACCTCTGTCACACTTTTGACTTGTACTGAGAAAATTATGTTTCAGACCATCCACAAGCAGAACATCTCGGGAATCTCCTTTGCCATTACTCAAACTCACCTTCCGTTTACCCTTGATTTTACCTGGTTCATCATTTTCAAAGATCACATTTATTGTTTTGTTGTTACTTATAGGCATAAGCTTATCCTTCTCTCTATTCATGTGCTTGGAACATCCACTGTCTATATTCCTGGAGGCCTTTTGTTTTTGAGTTGAAAGTGCTAGACCACATTTTCCACTATCTTTATTTTTCCATGTGCTGGTATTTTTAGCTAAGATATTTATCCTTGGATTTGCTTTGTAATTCTTCAGATGGTAGTTTGCAACTTTGTGGCCGAAGTTATGACAGTTATAGAATTCAATCTCATTGTTCAATAGGTCAAAGTGATTGTTCCAACATTGTCTACTTATTGACTGTTTATTATCTCTTGACCTCCTTAGTTGCATGTCTCTGAACTTAATTTGACAATTTGGAATCTGTGGTTTTTTGTTTCTTGGTTGTCTCATTCTCTGTTGTGGCAGATATTTATTCCTTGGGAATATTGATTGCTCATGTCTAAATCTTAAGGAACAATTTATAGCTTTGTGGCCAAAGTTAGAACATTAGAAACAATATCCATAGAAAAAATCCTTGTACCTGGAAAATGGTTGTCTTATTTGAGCAGGTTGATTTCTTTCGTGCTGATGATTTCCTTGAGAAGAGGGTGTATTATTTCTTTGTTCTACAGATTCAGTTTTGGCACCTTTTTCTTTACTCCTCCTGGGCGGTTGATTGTCTTCCTTTGTTTCTGCAGGTTTGTCATTGTCATTGGTTGTAGATTTGAGAAACTTGATGGAGTTTTTGTTGCTTGGCTGACCACTACTCGATCCCTCTTCATAACCCAAACTAGTTTTCAACTTTGGATTCCTTTTCTGATTCAAAATGATGGCTAATCCTTCCAAGGCTTTAATGCTTGGAAGATTTTGGACATACAATGCTTTAAACCTCTCCATCTCTTTTATGGTTTTTACTACCTCTTCTTCCAAGGTTTGACATCTTGTCTTCTTCCAAGGCTTGACATGAGTGTCCTCTATTTTCTTTGCCTCTTCTAATTCCACTTTTATCAAAAAAAAATTTTCACTTGGTTCTTTACTGCCTTTCTTGAACTGTATCAACAATTGTTTTTTCTTTCTCTTCTTAAGTCCGAGTCTATCAATCTCTTCCAAAGCGCTAATCAACTCTCCTTCCAAGTCAACCACAACTTCTTCATCATTAGCATCACTTCCTGTGATTTTATTATCATAATCCTTTTTGGCCATAAGCATGAAGTTATTTACCTTATCTTCACAGAAAGAATCACTATCTGTGTCTTCTGAAGAGTCATCATTGTTTACACATAAACTCTTATTTTTACCAAATCTCTTGGATTTGTACTTATCTTCTCCTTCAAATTTCTAGTCCTTCTGCTTGTGTGGACACTTAGATGAAAAGTGACATATCTTACAACAATTGAAACATTTGAAGGGAAACTTACCCTTGTATTTTCCTGATCCTTTCATCAGTCTTCTCACAAAATTTGCTTCAATCTCATCTATATCGGAGTCTGTGTTTTTCTCTTGTTTAAAATATGTTTCTCTAGTGGCAGATTTATCTTTAATAATCCTCATTTCATAAGCAGTTAGAGTTCCTAGAAGTTGATCAATAGACAAAGTCTTAAGATCATTCACTTCTTCTATTGCAGAAACTTTTGGATTGAATCTATCAGGCAGAGATCTTAATATCTTACGAACTAATCATACATCTTCAATCTTCTCATCAAGACCTTTCATGACATTCACAAGCTCCTCAAATCTTAACAATAATTTATTAACTATCTCATCCTCATTCATCTTTAGTTGTTCAAACTATAATTTGTAGGTTTGAAGCTTGGCATCCTTTACCTTCTCATTACCTTCATAGTTGCTAATGAGTTTGTCCCACATTGCTTTGACAGTTTCTAAGTGCACAACTTTTACAAATTTTGTTTCTGCAAGCCCACTCAGAATAGCATTCATAGACTTAACATTGAAGCTGAATTCTAGCTTGTCATCCTTAGAAGCTAGTACAACTGGCTTTACACAACCAGTCTCTACCACATCCCAGACATCTGCACCTAAAGCCATTATGAAGTTTCTCATCCTAACATTCCAGAAGACAAATTTTGTTCCATTGAACAGAGGGGCCTTGTTGGTTGAATATCCTTCACGACTAGTCATGTTTAAGCTCTTAGGATCTACCCTTAGATAAAAAGGGGTCGGCTCTGATACCAATTGTTGGACAACTGAGAGGGGGGGGGGTGAATCAGTTGTTACTGTGATTAAACAATTATTCCCATTTTAAACTCTTTACATAATACTCAATGAAGATCACAATAATGCAAGGAAGTAAGGAATAGAATATTCAACATCAATCACACACATGAAATATACACAGACAAATATTTCCTCAGGAAACCCATAAAGGGAAAAAACCTCTTCTTCTCGATATGATAAGTAATCTTCATTTTCTGTACATTATCATTCTTATGAGAACCAAATCATTGTGAGGCTACCACCTCTATTCTGCAAGATGCAACTTGCTAAGAGCACCAACTCTCTGGTTTCTCTAGCATCCACTAGAAGGAAGAACCAACTGCCTAGTTTCTCTAGCACCCACTAGAAGGAAGCACCAACTCCCTGGTTTCTCTAGCAACCACTAGAAGGAAGCACCAACTCCCTAAGTGTTCCAACACCAACTAGATGGAAGCACCTACTTCCAATCACACAGGCACCGACCTGTATAATAGAGAACAATAGTTCTCCCTTGCACCACCCTAGTTTTTATGACTGCAACCAGATGGAAGCTACAACTCCCTGTGTTCAAGCAACCACTTGAAAATCTAAGGACAATAGTCCTCCCTAGCACCTCCCTACCATTGTGAAATATAAATCTTTGTTGCTAAGACTTATTACAGTGATACAATGTTTATCAATAGCTTACCAGTCTCATCACTATTCTGCTGCACTTCTGTGCTCTGCTTGCATCAGTGTCTTCCTGCTCACATTCTTCTTTGAGCTTTCTATTTTTCTGCTCTGTCTCTGCATGCACACATTGGTTTCCTCTTCCTCTCTCATATATCCATTTCTATTCCTTGATTCTTCTGCGCTTTAAGCTCCATGTATTCTTTCCATTCTATGCACCACGCCTCTTCTGTGCACTTCAGCTCCTTCACACAACATGCTTCTACCCGCATGAAACACTCTCAACAACAACCTTCTCTTCTCTGTTCTGCATATATTTATGATCACAAAACATTTTCTAGATCATGCAACTAACTCTTCGTATCCTCTGGCGATTATTCCCAGTCTATTCTTCATGCATGGTCGTTATGCTCAGACTGTCCATCATTAGTGGTCATTATGCTGATGTTCTTTAGCTTCTCTGGCAGTTCCCTTCTTTGACTCCTTTCCATCTGTCAAGGGTCTCTATGATGGGTTTGCATTCCACTAATAGTTACCTTGAGACTCTTCAACTTCTCTAGTCATCACCCTGAGATTCTTCGAATTCTCTGGTAGAAACAATCAGACATTTTCTACAGTTACTGAGAGTACCTCCTTGCGCTCATGTCTTTGGCGCTTATTCTTTTCTTGATAAAAATCCATAGTGGGCGTTAGCTTTTCTGGATAAGCCCCTTTCCTTTCACGTGACCACCGGCGGTGAACATACGCCTATCCAATAATCGTTTCTAGATTTCGTGTTTTAGGTGATCAGCCGTGAGTCACCTCAATTTTCCCGACTCTCAATATGCGAAGTGGAGATTAGAAACAATCTATATTCTCTCTTAACTTTTGCTGATGTGACCATGGGTCAAGCATTCAAGCACTTCGTGTTTCGCAATCTTGCGAATTTCGTCGTGCCTGATCAATGACCCACGACATTCCTCAATCAACGGTTGTGATCAAATCACGACCTCGCATGTCGTGTGTTTGAACGTGAACCAACCTTGTTTCTATTGACTGGATATCTTTTGAAATGGAAGATCTGCTAACACTTGTCCTCCTTAATCTACAATCAGGATCTCCTCCATGATTCTGGCCTTCAGGACTTTCAATTCTCAAACTCTCGTTTTCTCCTAGAGCATTTCACCCGGAGTCCACGATCCAATGACACGTGTCACTTTTGGATTGATGGTCATAATCCCTTCGGGTATTCAGGGTTCGAAAATATCAACTCTCAACTTTCTATCATCCTTCCTTTGCTTTTTCCTGGAGTTGACAATCCACTGATGCGTTTCCTCTTTAATCCAATGACTATCCTTTGCTTCGGGACTTCGGCCTTTGGGACTTCGGGACTTAGGGCATTTTTTGGTGATAAAAATTTCGAAGAAAAACTCCCAGAGTGACGTAACTCTTGTGTCACTCGATGACGTGTCATGAGCCAAGTAGCTGCCACGTGTCACTTGGATTTGTGATTTCCACGTACCTGAAATGACGAATCAACTTGACACTTGTTATTGTCAGATTGCGCCACGTTTCCTTTCTGACTTGGTCTGCCACAGGTCCTTGCTGACATGGTCTACTGATGTAGATCTCCCTAATCTAACGATAATTGTCTGATCTCCAGATCTGACAACTAACAGAACTTCGCGTTTCACAACTTTGGAAAGCAACTTCCTCTATGCTCTAGATTCCCAAACTCGCGATTACATTAGATTGACATACCACAATCCTCCTTCGATCAATGACTGTGATCAAGTCATGATTTCACGTTTTGTGATTTTGGAGGTTAGTTCACCTCTGTTCTCCTGACTCCCGAATTCTCGATATCCATGGGTGCCAAATCAATGACTCACGCTCCTCAGTGATCCAATGGTCCAGATCTCACTTTCACGAATTTTGACTTCATTCTTTGTTGTGATAAATCAATGGTCTAGAACCCTTTGTGATCCGACGACCCATATCATGTCACGATTTTGTGTTTCACGAGTTGGAAGGTTTAGAGCACCTCCTTCCTTTGAATTTCTAGTCAATGAAATGTTGATATCTCGCCACCTGTCCTATGGAACCAATAGTCCATATATTATCACGATTTCATGTTTCACGAGTTGGAAGGTTAGAGAACTTCCTTCCTTTGAATTTCCAGCTAGTGAAATGTTGATCTCTCGCCACGTGTCCTCTGGATCCAATGATCCATGACTATCCTCGATGGATGTCAGGATTCCTTCACAACTTTGGAGTGTTGGATGACTCCTAGTCTTATCCTCCTCGCAACTCCACTAGATTTAATGGCCCATGATGCTCCTCAATCCACGATCGATGACCCACGTCGCTTCTCCTCCTGAGCTTCATTCCTACCGACTTGGAATAATTTCTAAGTGCCAAAGGCCTCAACCTTTGATCCTTCTATGAATCCTCATGACTTTGGGTCTCGTCTGCGTTTTCTCTTCTCTGCATACTCGAGATTTGGTTCACCGTTGTTCTTTCCAGTAAACCTACCATCGTCACTCCTCCTCCTGAGATTATCATTCCTGTGTGTTCTTTCCATCAATGAAAAGCACACTCCCAAATTTAAACATGCCAACACATGTTTCTAGGGATGTGCACATGTTCCTAAGTGCACACATTCATTCACATCCCATCGCTAACTTTTTTTCCATCAACTCGTGCAAACACCCTCAATATTGTCTAAAATAAGAGGGATGAAATGACCTCAATAAAATATCAATGAAAAATACTCAAAAAAAGTGATTGCATTTTCTCTCAAAGGAGTTGGGATGGGGCTCCTTCAGACCAAAAATATTATAGGAAATGCCTAGAAGAAAACAAAGAAGCAGTTGATTAGTCCTAAGTTCTCATGTCGTAGATCATACATGAAAAAAATAATGGCACTAATGAGTAGAATTCTACACAAGAAGGTTGAAATGATTAGTGAAATGAACGAGAGGTTGATAAGGGCATGTTATTCCCCTATGCCTAGGGGTAACTATAGGAGATCATGTCTCATGGTCTGCAATGGAGACAATGATCCCAACCATGATGATGATCAACATGTACACAAATGGTAGCCCAAAAATGATCCACATTTATAAATGGAACGAAATGAAATACAAAGTTATAACAAAAACACAAAGATACAATGAAACTTGACTTCTATTAATAAATGAAATGTGTTGAACTGTAAAAATGCAGAATGAAACAAACTTGCTCGAATGGTGGTAGCTTATCTCTGACAAGAGATGTGATGTCTACGTGCATTTTCAAAATCAAATTACAATGAGGCTAAAATGAATTTTTATCATAAAGAAGCAAGGAGGAAACCCTAAACATACAAAAACCTAACCCTAGGAGATGAAATGCCAAAAAGCTTGTGGGCCCCGATGGGTTTAGTTGGTATGCCAACTTCCCGAGGTTGTAAATTTTGCATGCGATCTCAATTTGGCGTGCTCAATAGCTCGCTGGAAATGTCTCTCTGAGAAGTAAACATTCTGGTTGGCCCCAACCATGCCTTTAGTTATTGTAGGGGTGCTCCCGAGGCTAAAAAATGTTGTTTAAGGCCTCAAAATCGCCCCAAAAGTTTAGGACTAGAAAAAGTGTAGAAAAAAATGCCAAAATGGAAAATTGTGCTTTGAGCCAGTGGAATAGGTGGGTGGCCACAGATATCCACCTGGATCAATCCTCCCCCCTTAGGAAGCAATGGTCTCCATTGCGTTGAGTGCTCCTTCCAAATGGGGAAAATTTTGTTGAACTTTTCCCCGGGTGAGCCACTTGCCTTTGTGTAAGAGTTTCCCTACTTTAACAACCCGATAAAGTTGGATCCTCCCTTAGCGAGTGCCCTTAACATGTATGTCCATGATCTGATCAATGGTTGATTTTTCCATGTAGTCAGGTTTGAGATCTGTCAATTTCAACTGCTATGCTATCTCTGATGTGTCCAATAATGGTGGAAAGTATGGCCGAAGGAAGTCCACATTGAACATTGGTTGCAAGCCAAGGAAGAGGGGAATACTTAGCTCAAAAGAATTGTCACCCACAACCTTGGTGATGGTGTAAGGACCATAATGATTTGGATGAATCTTCCAATGGGGTCCTGTAAGGCGCTCCTTCTGCAAATGAAACCAAACCTTGTCTCCCACCTGAAACTTGTGTGGGACCTGATGTTGATAGTGGCACTATTTGTACTTAGCATTGGAGTTTTGCAAAATATCATGGACATGTTGGTAGTTGTGATTAATCTGTTCAATAAAATTGGTTTCTTTGTCGACCTTAGATTCAACATGGGAATATTCAACCTATATGGTTGTAAGGGCCAGTGTGACATCAACGGGGCCCAATGGTTGAAATACCAATCCCACCTGAAAGGGGTTGTGGCCGGACGAGCTATGGAGAGATTGGATATAACTATGTTGAACATAGGGGAGACTCTCATCCAATGTGTGTGGATGATTAGAGTCGTACATTCTCAATATATGCACAATCATCCTATTGACGACCTCTGTCTGACCATCATTTTAGGGGTGGAAGGAAGTGGATTTAGTGAGCTTGGTGTCCAAGAGTGACCAGAGGCTAGACCAAAATGTGTTGAGGAACGTGTTGTTCTGATATGAGATGATGGTTTTTGGTATCCCAAAATGTACCCACACTCATTTGAAGAAGATATTGGCAGTGGCCTCCACTATGATACTCTTCTTGTAGGCCGTCGGAATGACCATCTTAGAAAATCAATTAACCACAGAAAGAAAAGTCATTAACCTGCTTGGTTGAAGGAAGGCCAAATATATAGTCCATCGATATGGATTCCTAGGGCTTGTTGGTAGTAGGGATAGGGGTGTACAGACCTTGCTTCTTAATGGTTGGTTTGGCAATAACATAGGAAGTGCAAGACCAAATGTACTTTCCAATTTCATGTCAAAGTTTTGGCCAATAGAAATACTTTTGCAGCACTACCACTATATTTTCCACACCAAAGTTTCCTTCCATCCGACAGTAGTGAGATTCCCAAATCAGCTTCTCTTGCTCGCTTGAAGGAACATATATATTGACCATATGGCATTACATTCCATCCTGAATATGAATGTCAGTGATGGGCACTCTTGTGCCCAACATTTGGTAAGTGGTTGAGAATTCAGGATTGCTCTTGTAGAGTTAGGGCCACCCCAAGGCCTCATGTCTAGAGGAGTGGAGCACCGTGCTTAATGATGCCACTGGGGGTCGACTGAGGCAATCAACGATGTGATTGATGCTCCCTATATTATATTTGATGTTGAGATGAAACTACTGCAAGTATGTGGACCACTTTTGATGGTGGGTGTCCGCATGAATTGTAGAGACTTGTGATCGATGTGGAGGACTATCTCTTTCCTAAGAATGTAATGCTTCCATTGGCGATAGGCATGTACAATGGAATACATTTCTTTGTCATAAGTGGGGTACTTACAAACTTTATTTAATACTATATCACTATGATAGGCCATTGGATGACCGTGTTGAGTGAGAACCATGCCCACATCATAATAAAAAACATATGTCTCAATATCAAAAGGTTGTTGTAGATTGGGTAATGAGAGCATTGGGGCTGAGCACAAGTGATGTTTTAGATCATTGAATGCTTTATGTTTCAATTTTCCCCACACGAAATTTAGTTTACCACCACCCTTGGTCACTTGGCTGAGGGCCCATGCAATATGGAAGAATCCCAAAATGAACGTGCGATAGAAATTGAGAAGTCCTAAGAAACTCCGAAGCTCGGTTAGTGTGGTCGAGGTTGGCCAATCACAAAGGACATGGATCTTGTATGGATCCACGTGCACACCATGCTCATCAACAATGTATCCTAGGTATTGGACCATGTTCATGCCGAAGGAGCATTTTTCCAATTCAACATATAGCTCGTGTTTCCATAGAGTATGAAGGATCTGCTGAATATGATGCAATTTTTCCACCCAAATCTTGTTGCAGATGAGGATATCATCCAGATATACCACCAAAAAATAATTGATGAAAGACAATAAGGTATCATCCATCAACCTCATGAAAGTGGTTGGGGTGTTCGTTAAACAAAAGGGCATGACCAACCATTCAAAAAGACCCTCTTTGGACTTGAAAGCAGTCTTCCATACATCAATATGTTCTATTGGGACCTGGTGGTATCCGGACTTCAGGTCAATCTTACTGAAGTACTTGGCTCACTTGAACTGGTCAAGAAGGTCATCAATTCGGGGAATTGGGCATTAGTTCCTGACTGTGATTTTTTTAGGGCCCTGTAATTAATGTGGAGTAGTTAGGTCCCATATTTATTTCGCACAAGTACAATTGGGCTTTTGCAGGGTGCTCAAATTGGTCAGATGTGCTCCTTTTTTAGAAACTCTTAGATCTAGTGCTTAATTTTCTCATTTTCCATAAGAGAGTAGTGATAGACTGTTCCATTGGGTAGAGGTGCGTCGGGGGTCAGATCGATTGAATGCTTGATTTGGCAATGCAGAGGTACCTTAGTGGGTGAGGAGAATGTCTTTGTATTCCTCCATGACCTTGTCCACCTAATTTTGTTGCATGGAGAGGCCTTGTGTGGAGGCCATGGATGTGGTTGCGACCTTTTGTTCACTTTGAGAGCGAATCATAAAGAAGAAAAATTTCCTAGTCTGGGAGA
The DNA here is from genome assembly GCA_000966675.3 of Picea glauca. Classification (NCBI taxonomy): domain Eukaryota; kingdom Viridiplantae; phylum Streptophyta; class Pinopsida; order Pinales; family Pinaceae; genus Picea; species Picea glauca. Next base: position 13,369 of record JZKD02S0743976.1, read on the forward strand.
TGACCTTCCTGCATTGCTTAGCGGAGATCAAAGAAATGGTAGTAGGAGGAGAAACTCTGTGAGGTTTAGAATCATATACAACATGACGTTTCCACAAGTAAGGTTGGACTAAAATAACATCATAAACTTCAAGGGGGGAAATATCACAATACCTCATCCTTGATGGGCTTGATGCCATAGGATAGGTGGTACTGTTGGCTGATGCAAAGATCTCTCCCTTGGAGAAGCCACCTGATGATGTAAGGTTATGTATGTGGTGTTATTGTTAGGTCCAACTGATTGGCGACCTTTTCTAAGATTGGGTTCTTTTTACTTCCGCTATCGACAATGAAGTGCAGCGAAGCGCCCTTCATCCACATCTACGAGTGGAAAAGGTGCTCAACTTCCTCTGGTTCTTTAGGTTCACTAGGATGAACCTTGGTGGTAGAAACGTTGGCACTGGGTTCCCATCAATGGTTGGCTTCCCCTTTTCTGGTTCTGATTATGAGTTGGAACTTTCATATGACTCCGAGGCTTTCAACTCGACCACCAACAACTGATTTGAGTGACATTCATCAATGTTATGCTAGGTACTTTTATGGAATTTGCACCACTTTATAGTGTTTTTATTCGTCTTCCCATTACCCTTCTTTGTTGGCAGCTTGGACTGGTTTTCCTATGGTGGTCAATCCTTAATCTATATTTTGTTTTGTAGGTTGGGGTTGCCTTTTCCTTGCTTCTGCTGTGAGAAATTCATTGATCCAAACTCTCGCTTATTCTATTTAAATTTCTGATGGATTTTGATGGAATATTGATAAGCCATGCCCAATGATGAGATGTCCAGAAAATCCATTTATGTATATATGTATCGATGCATA
>JZKD02S0743976.1:18418-32852 GCA_000966675.3 Picea glauca
CTTATACTATTGTTCATTGCTCATTGGATATAGTTGAATGGTTTAAGTATAAGTTGAAAAAGGTTTTAAATTGTACTTGATACTGATTCACCCCCCTCTCAGTATCAACACCTTGAAGGGGGTGACGCCTCCAAAGTGGCCACTTGACGAAAATACATCGGCTCTTGGCAGTCGTTGAAGGATATGGGAAAAATTATCCATCATCTTGTTCCTTTATTGTACGAGGGATTCCTTGAGCAATAGTTTAATAGGATCTCCCACTCCATCATCTCTCTTTTCTTCTGCTGTGGGGGTCCATCGAGGTCAGAAAGGATGGTCCTACAAAGGCTCAAATAGTTCAAGTCCCAACTCATTATACCTTGACCTTGTTGGGGAAATACACAGAGAAACAGATAAAGAGAAGACTTCTCTAATACCACTAAGTCATATTTATAAATGGAAGGAAATGTAATATAGATTTATAACAAAAACACAAAGATACAATACAACTTGACTTCTATTAATAAATGAAATGTGTTGAACTGTAAAAATGCAGTAAGAAACAAACTCGCTCGAATGGTGGTAGTTTATCTCTGAGAAAAGATATGATGGCTATGTGCATTCACCAAATTTCATTACAATGAGTTTGAAAGTCCTTTTGATCATAAAGAAGTAATGAGGAAACCCTAAACATCCAAAAACCTAACCCTAGGAGATGAAACACTAGAAGGATTGTGGGCCTCAATGGGGTTAGTTGGTATGCCAAATTCTTAGGGTCGTAACGTTTGCATATGATATCTGTTTGGTGCACTTGATATCCTATTGAAAAGTTCTAGCCAATAAGTACACATTTCGATCAACCCAAATCATGCCTTTGATTATAGTATGGGAGTTGTCATGCCCAAAAAACGTTGTTTAAGGCCTCAAAATGGCCCTAGAAGTTCAAGACCTAGAAAAAGTGTAGAAAAAATGCCAAGATGGAAAACTTTGCTTTGAGCTGGTGGAATAGATGGGTGACTACCGATATCCACCTGAATCAAACAAACCCCCTTAGATTTCCTCTTACAGTTACATATTATCCAAGATCATCACATCCAAACAAATCAATGTATGAGATATGGTAAGCTAACGTCACCATGATGTATGTTAGTCCTTTTTTTATGCAAAATGTTGTGGTTAATTTACTGGGCATGTGGATGAGGATCATTGGTTGAAGTTGGATAATGGATCACTAGCTTGGAATTTATGTTTGTTTCCTTGTTTCACCTTGGCAGTCAACTTTTGTGCCCTAGTCCCATGTTGTCATTGCCTAGGGAAAATAGTTACTACTGGGGGGCCCTCATAGGGGTAACATTCCATTCCCCACCACACTTAACACTTACCATCCTAGAGCCTGTCACAATGTGTCAAATTTTGGTAATGGGTCATGGTCCATTCTCTCATGAGAAGAAGGGGTTGAAGGCCCAGAGGCTGATGGTTTCTATATGTATGCTATGTAAAAATGATAAAGGCCACCTATAAAATCCACAGTCAATCTTGAGCTCTACCCCCGCTAATGGTAATTGCCCCTTGTCTTGATGCATTGAATGCACACTTATAACAAGACTTTATCCCAATAAAAAATGAAAGAACAAAATATTGAAACCTGTAAAGGGACTTGCAAAATAATGAGTAGGTATCAAAAGGCAATCAAGGGGTTCATAATGAAAAAAGCACCAAGGAAAGGGTTTATCAAGAAACAAGCACTCCCCCTACAAAGGCACTCATAGAAATGGATTCAATTACACATAAGCCATGAAGTAAGCCCAAATTCATACCCCTATCACACTTACTCTTGAAGGGTTTCTTTCTTTCATTGTTCCCTCGAGACCTATCCCTTTACCTGGGTCTTTTCTTTCACTGTCTTGGTTGGGACACATAATAGGTTTGGATGAAGGCCCTCCCATATTCAAACTTTCCAAAGCACATAAAGTCCTGAGCTAGTGTGATGCTTGAAGGGGATACTAAGGTGAATTGTTCACATGGATTATATATTAAGTAACAACTTACTTTGCATGACTCAAGGACTAATAGCTCTTATGAACATTGGTTTAACTTGTCTTATATTCTGCTTTGTTTTGGATGGCATTGACATGGTTCTTTGAGGGACATCCTAGGTTTTTACCCACGATGTTGCGCCCTTATTCCATAACTTTGGCACGTGTGATAGTGAGTCATTCAGTGACTCTCCACCTCCCGACATGAGCTCTCACATCTCCAGAACCTTAGATGATGGAAATATGGGATTGGTTTTTGCAGATTTGGTCATGATGGCACATAGATGGGCTGAAAGCCTACATGCTGGGAAAAGTACCCCAGGGATTATTATTCATTAGATTGAGAACGTTGTAACAGAAGAAAACTAGATACCATGCAGAGACTAGATGCAACCACCTCCATCTTAGACACAATGCCATGAACCCTTCACGTTGGCCTCCATTGGATGATGACATCACCTTCTAGGGTTTGATGTCCCTTAGGGTGCCAGTGATGACGGAGCATGACCATGGACAATGAGAGGCACCCTTTTCCAAAATTTCACCTTGGGAGGCCCTCCTCATATAAATAAGCTAGCACTTGGATATTTCATTCATCATGACATTCGTCACTCTTGTGGGATAAGGCGCTCTAAAAAATTTCACTATTTTTTGTCTCTTGGCTCTTTCCTTAGAGGAGGTTCTTTGTGGATGTTTCACTCTCTTGGATGGATAATTTATGTAAAAACCTGTTTGAATGATCATGTTGCTTAGAGGAAGTAAGTGATTTTTTGGAATTTTATGTTTCCTGCTAATGCTAAAGGTTGAATTGCTATCTTGTTTCAAGTTTTCTTATCTCGTTGAAACCATAAGAGGGATACATAAGTGTTTCTCTCCCTCACAAAGTCTTTATTTTCTAAGTTTATGAATTATTCTTTCTAGGGTTAAAATCCTAAGGCCCAAAAGTGCTTTTACTTTAGGGCTTTAACCCTAGAATGTGATCCTTCGCCTAAGTGAAGCTAGAAGAATGGAAAAACTACGCCTAGGGCCCAAGAGTGTTTTCACCCTAGGTATCTCTTTCCTCAAAGTATAAGACCGAAGGCCCAAGTCTGTTTGCACCTTAGACTTTGGACTTTACCTCTCTTGTTTCACCTATTTCAATCTTCAAGCTAATGCATTTTAGACTCCATAAGCCCTAGATGACAATGACACTAGTCTAGAAGTGTTCTTGTGGTTAAAGTAACTATTAAAATCAACTTTATCTATCTCTCAAACATCCTACTAAAATTGTTAACCCTAACTTTGGCAAACTTTCAATATTTTTTTCCGATGTAATAAAAGTTTGCTACAATAATTTGCTACATACACCCATTTATAAGTGGCTTAACTTGTTCATAAAATAATTCTAGCAATTGGATAATGCTACACTTGTTGAATGCTTACTTTTCATGGTGAATTGATACATTTATGAGTTCATTTATTTGTTGTTGCAAAGTATTAATTGTTGTTATAAGTTTAGTGTATTGCTATAATTTTCAACAACAATAGCAATTATTGATTACCTAGTATATAAAGGGTGATTATTGCACTCTATAGCTTGGTAATTGTTTATTATATGTTTCATATTGTTTATTGTCTCCTAAATCCCTTATCTCAAAATTTTACTAGGTGACTCCACTAAGGGTAGAATCTCTCACCAACCTTTGATGATCCTAAAGGTACCATATGATGAATCCAAAAATCTTAAGGAGGTTTTCTAACCCTCCTAATAATTACAAGAGAAGGCTTCCTCACAACTCTCATGTGGTTAAATATTTTTTCGGTGGAAACCTTCCTCTATATTCAATGGCTCAAAAGCAATGGGTATCCAATATCTTCAAACTCTTGGATATGTCTTCAATCCAAAAGTACCCTCATAATATGCCTCCAAAGTTTGAAAAATGGTTTCCCAAGTTTTTTGATTATGATGTGACTAATGCTAAAGAGCACTTGGAAAACTTCTGGGCCTATTTCAAACTTAATCCCATGAGTAATGATGCTGAGGATGTCGTGATGAAATTATTTTCCTCCACTTTTTTTATGACACTAGGAGATGGTACAATAGTCTCTCTAACAAGAGTATTAAGAATTGGGATGCCTTTGAAGAGACCTTCCTGAAAATATGGGGTGCTAAATAAGATCCTAACTTATTGTTGTTCCGACTTGATGAAATGAAAAATAAAGAGAATGAAACCATCAAATATTTCGATGTTAAGTTTGAAAATTTGCTTCAACAAATACTTAACAATATTTTCGTCGGACATTTTGGGTTCATGCTCAAGGACAAGCTCCTAAATACCCTTGAAGAGGCCCAAGAATTCAATGCAAGGATAGAGACTAATGTTTCATCCTATAAGGTAGAACCTTTATGTACCACATGAGGCAGGGATGAAAGTAAACCAATAACATTACACAATGTTGAGCGCACCCAAGAGATAAGTGCTCCATGGGCATAAAGGATTGAAGAAGCAATAAATGGCCTTACCCAAAATCATACCATGTTAATGAACAAGATCACTAGCTTGGAAAGGGTGCAACAACAAGAAAGTAGGCCCCCTTTTAAGGGAAAACCCAAAATACAGGGTCAAGCATGGAAACCTACGACCCCAAACGAACAAAGAGTCCCTAATATTCTAGCTCCTTCTAACGTTATAGATCACAAAGAGACTCCTTGGTGTTTACCTTGTGGGGATCCACATTGGGAACATGAATGCCCAAGGAATAATGATGTGAGACTTGATCACATTAATTTTCTTGATATGATGGACTCCATATTTGTTATGTCCCCCCAAGAGTTCCATAATATCACATAAGAGAAACTTTAGGTAGGAAAGAAAGAGGTTGTCAGGAGGGATAGTATGGAGATCTTAAGCCAAATGAATGAGGAATCAAGGGAGAGTCTTAGGAAGAAAGAATTACAAGTGTACACTATATATAAGAATGTGCCCAAAGATCCTCCTAGTGACCCTATTGTTGATATTATGGTAGCTGCGGGAGGTATTTACCTCCAAGTGTAAACCTGACGAGAATAGAATATTCTAGAAAGCAAGAAGAAGCCCGAATGAGTTGGCTAATAACCCTAGAAGACAAGTTGGCTCAAGTTGATAACTTGTATTAGGTTATTAGCCTCCAAGAGAAGAAGTCGGCTAGAAGAAATATTATATACTAAAGAATTAGTACCCAGAATGAGAAGTTGGCCCTGAAAGTCTGCCAGATTTAGTATAAATACAGGAGGCCAGTCTTCATTCTGGCCAGTATTCTTAGAACTTCAGAGCACACTTGTGCGCATTGCAGTTGGGCAGTTTTGTGCGCAAGTATGGAGGAGAGCTGCCGTTGCAGCTGCTGCAGCTAGCAGATTTCGTTTTGGCTTGGACCATCTCTTGGTTATGGTTTGGACTATCTGATTAGCTCTTGTTTGGTGCGATATCCTTGGAGAAAGGTGCGCTACCCTTTTTTTGGATATATAGCCTAGGTTTTGCTTCCAAAATGATTCTCTGTCAAGGTTAAGGTGCTCGGAGGGTGGCCTCGACCTATGGTTGGGTGAAAATAGTGATATTGTCTATAGTAAAATGAGCACAATCCATCAGATTATAACAGGTTATGGGCCCACACCTCCTTCATTCAGTATAACTACTGGAAGGGAGCATATCCATAAGGATACTAATCTTGTTGAAGAACTTCCGCTAGGGTTTCTAGCAAGAGCAGTTACTAAAGAACTGCCGCTAGGGTTTCTAGCAGGAGCAGTTATTAAAGCACTTCCGCTAGGGTTACTAGCAGGTGCAGTTGCAAAAACCCTAACCCTCTTGTTAAGGAACCTTAAGTGAAGGGATTGACCTAATTTCTGGATAGACTAGTGTGCCCTAGCCTAGCGCACCTCCTGGTACTCTCAGCAAGCTAAGACGTCAAGTTTGAGTTTTTGGTCAAATCTAGGGTTGACCAAGTCAAGGCAACCATGACTTACTCTATGAAGTCAGAAAACAAGTTAGATGGAGATTCCAGCTTCAAAGCGTGGAATACAAGTATTGAACTCATCCTTGCCAAGAATAAAGTGATGGATATCATGAAAGGAAAGATCGTGAAATCAGAGTTTGAAGAAGGAAAAAAGAAGGAACCACAGAACATTGCAGTTATGGAGAAGTTCAAAGACAATGAAATCAATACCATGATTATCATAGTGGATTCTATAAAATACCACTTGATACCCTATATCTCCCATCTTGACTCATCGAAGAATATGTACGATGCCCTATCAAGCCTCTTCTTAGTCAGAAACATTGGACAAGTAATGAGTCTGAAGAATGAGCTCCATGACATGAAGATGAATGATGACGACAACATAACATCGTACTTTGTGAGGATCTCTTAGTTAAGACATCAACTACAAGCTATTGAAGAGATCATCTGAGAGAAGGAACTGGTAAATATAGTACTCAATGGTCTTCCCAATACATAGGATGCATTTGTCACAAGAATGAACATAAGGAAGGAGTATCCTACATTTGAAGAAATTTGGACTTGCTGTGCATAAGAAGAATCAAGGATTAGTGCAAAAGAGAAACCTCACAATAAATACGATGATCAAGCCTTCATAGCAAGATTCAAGAATTTTAGGAACAAAAGGAAGTTTGGCTCAAGGAAGAAGCCAAATCAAGAGAAAGATATGTCAAAAATACAATGCTTCAACTATCTAAAATATGGTCACTACAAGAATCATTTTCCCGAGCTAAAGAAAAGAAATATGACACACGAAGCATCAGTTGCCAAAGAAAAGGAACCTACAAAGAATACTAAGTAGGATGAAAAATACTTCTTCTTCTGAGACAAGGTAACAATACTCTTCATAGTTCTTGTATATACCATGTTTTTTGTACATATCTTGCATGTCTATTTTCTAGAAGATAATATGTTCCAAGAGAAGAACAACAAGATTGCTATCACTATGACTACAAGACAAGAAAATACACATGAAAGGATGAAGTACATCAACAAACCTTGGTAACAATTCATGTGGAAGATATTACAAAAGTAACAGCTGCAAGATAAGAATAAATCAACAATCAAGAGGAAATTAGAGTAATATGTATGACACTTTACACGAAGGAAATAAGGATGCAGACGAAAGCGTGGATTATGTTAGATGGAGGGAGTCGATTATATACTTCCAAAAGAAAAACATGCACTCATACATGAAGCAAGGATTAGGAGGGAGCTAATCCTATGATCCATTGAAGATGATGGAGTATATATCCATGGTAGCAGCCATGAAAATAAGTACGTGTTCGGTTTAAATTTAGAAGAATCCTTCTTCGAAAACAAGACTAAAAGTATTTTTGATTGTCCATCCACATCCGTGATTCTATGATGAAATAAAGAAGTGAAATCTTTAGGGCATGGAATCTATAAGAAACTCCATGGATCCAAGAAGCTAAAGAGAAACATGAGGAATAACATGAAGATTCCAAGAAAGAAAGAAAAGATAGAACAACCAATCATTGTATCGAGAATCACAAGACTATTAGCCTGATATGAACTCACCAAAAGGAAATCAAGAAGAGGAAATGAAAAGTGTGATGAAGAATAGTGTATGGAAGACTTATGAATGCAAGCATTGTGAGATCCAGAACTAGAAGTTCTCCCAGATGGAGGGATAAGACTATGATGATTGTTTTCTCCAAGTAAACCAAACATACCTCTACATGAGCCAATATATCGTTCACAATATCCATTGGTTGGAGTTTACAAGTAGAGCAACCTCAAGGATTTGAGGTATACCAAAAAGAGACCCTTGTATGTTGATGGAAGAAGACAACTTGGTGAAGAACCTCCAATGCACAACATAAGTGTAGTGAAGACTTTCTATATCAGAGATATTGTATAAGAATGGTTACTCAGAAGCTCAAGGATGATGGATTTCCAATCCATGAAAAAACTCTCGTGATGGAAGAAGAAGTTTCACTTATATATGTTCCAGTATGACCCTTGCCACGATGTTATGGGCTAGCAAGAAACCGAGAGGAATCCAACAATGATAAACTTTATTGATTAGAGCTATATGAAGCCTTCAGAGAAGACCAGTGTTCCAAAAAGACTGAAGTACATTTAAGATCAAACATTACATTCTCTAGAAAGAGAAAGTGGTTCTCAAATATATATCTCCACAGATGAGCAGATAAGAAGACGTTTTGGTAAAGCCTCTATCCAAGATGAAAGAGTTTGTGTACTCAAGATGGAGCTTGTGGAGATGACTTCCTTATTGAAAAAGGAAGAGATGACTCCCATGTTGGGAGGGAGCACTGATGTGTTATTGATTTATGGACAATCATTTTCCAGTTCATAAAATGATCCGGATAGAACGATCATTTTCGTAATGAAAATGGTTCGATGGATTGTTGATGTACCATAGACAACGATTTCCCATTGTGGTTAACATGGGGAATAGTCTAGGACAATCTCTCTTCTTGATGGTTAATCAAGAAGATTGGTCCGCCTCGTTGGACAATCATTCTTTCGAGGATCACAATTGTGAGAAAATTCAAAGAATGGTCTGTTTTGGAGGTTGGTGCAGGACAATAATTTCCTTTGGAAATGGTCCGAACAATCATTCCTTAGGGTAGATTCATTCTCTCCAGGTTGCACTTTGTTTAGTTCCAGAGGAATGGCCCAGGGCAGAGAATGGTCTAGGTTTAGAAATCATGGACATACATTCCTTAGGGCATAATCATTCTCTCCAGGTTGCACTTTTTTTAGTGTCGGAGGAATGGCCCGGGGTGGGGAATGGTCCAGGCTCAGAAACTAGGACAATTATTCTTCCTTTCTTGAGAAGAATATTCCAGATAGCTCATCATTGATGTTTGACTTTCTGATGGTAGATGCTCTTCCAGATATCATAGATGTTAGTGGAAGAATGGCCTAGATGATTCAATTTATATAAGAACAATGTTTTATGTGCAGGTTGATATCAGATGATTGTTATGGAGATTGTATGTCTCTGGACAGTAGATGCATGCTACTGTGGTGAATTTTTTCCACTGATTATGATTATATGTCATTTATCAAGTATCTGTGTGCTACTTGGTGTGGTAGTGTATCAATGGATAGTAGTTGTGTACTAATATGGATAGACACAGTTGCGTTATATTAAATGACTTTGTTCTGATTGCCTTGAAGACTATCAACAATGTTGGAAAATGTTTAATCAGCTAGATGGATGACCAATGGACAAAGATTTCCCAGACGGAAAATGGTCCAGGACATTTATTCTTCCAGGACATATGTCCAGATTAGAAGAATGGTTCTTATGTCACTCCATGGAGTGAGTGATTTATCCAACATCATGTCTAATTAGTCAGATGGAGTATGGTTTCGAGAGATGATGCAGTTGATGAAACTGATAGTGATGATGGTGCTCATGATCTAGTCATGAGATAGTCTATATGAACATGCTGATGCTACTAGGTGAATGGTATGTTTGTGCTCAAGACCATTACCTTCAATGCCTCCCTAGATAGGAGGGAGTGTTGATATTATGGTAGATGTGGGAGGTATTTACCTCCATGTGTAAATATGGTGAGAATATAATATTCTGGAAAGAAAGAATAAATCCTAATGAGTTGGCTAATAACCCTAGAAGACAAGTCAGCTTAAGTGGATAACTTGTATTAGGTTATTAGCCTCTAAGAGAAGAAGTCAACTAGAAGAAATATTATATACTAAAGAATTAGTACCCAGAATGAGAAGTCATCCCTGGCAGTCTGCCATATTTAGTATAAATACAGGAGGCCAGTCTTCATTCTGACTAGTATTGTCAGAACTGCAGAGCACACTTGTGTGCATTGCAGTTGGGTAGTTTTGTGCACAAGTTTGGAGGAGAGCTTCCATTGCAGCTGCTGTAGCTAGCATATTTCATTTTGGCTTGGACCATCTCTTGGTTATGGTTTGTAATATTTGATTAACTCTTTTTTGGTGCGTTATCCTTGGAGAAAGGTGCGCTACCCTTTGTTTGGCTATCTAGCCTAGGGTTTGCTTCCATAATGATTCTCTGTCAAGGTTAAGGTGCTTGGAGGGTGGACTCAGCCTATGGTTGGCTGACAATAGTGATAATGTCTATGGTAAAACGAGCACAATCCATCAAATAACACCTATATTCCCTTGGCCAAGGCCTCCTCCACCACCTAAAGATAACATTCCTCCTAGTTCCACTGTGCCAAGAAATGATGACATACACATGAATGTTGAAATAAATTGTGTCTTCAAAAAGATAAATGTACCTATGCCTCTAACATAAATGATTAATATTCCTTTGATAGGAAAACAATTTGAGAAATTATTTAGAGTACAAGGGGAACCTGGATACCCTCTTGTGTTGATACAAGCTAATCATTGCAGATCACACTATGATGAGAACCCACCCTTTTACATCACCCTGAGGTTGAATAATAAGTGGATAAACAATTACATGCTCAACTCTGGGGCAACTACAAACATCATGATTTTGAAAGTAATGAGACAATTGGGCTTGGAGGTCACAAATCCTTATGGGAATGTCTGCGAGATTGAATCCAAGTCTATTACTACATATGGTTTGATAGAAATATTAGAATTTCACCTTGAAAAATATCCTAAGATAGTATAATTGATGGACATTGTGTTTGTAGATATCCCATAAATTTGGGGAATGCTTTTGTCTAGGAAGTTTGCTGCAATATTGGGTGGAACCTTACAAATGGAATTAACTTATGCGACTATATCCATAGATGATGAATCCCACGTATTCCTATACAATCAACCAATGACAAGGGACCATGTTGAAGAAATTGCTATTAACCATGAGAATGATGATACCTTAGAATATATCCCCAAGGAATTCATGGATTCTCCTCCTGACTTTTGCTCAAACGATCTTCCTTTCACCCATATGATATTAATGATATAGTGTGGCCCAAAAGGGAAGACCATAAAAAACAATTATAAAAATAAAAATACAAAGAGATTAGATTTGGCATGATATTGAAGAAAGGTGATAAAGAGATGTTGAATAAATTGAGCCAAGAAGATACTCTTGCAATGAAACCCCACCCCTGAAGAAAGATGATAAAGAGATGTTGTGTAAATTGAGCCAAGAAGATACTCTTGCAATGAAACCCCACCCCCCCTTGAAGAAATATTCCAAAGTGAGTCAGGAAATGATTCATCTAAAGGAGGAGGATTATAAAAAATGATAATTTCTCTTAATGTGGGAAAATAAGGAAGGCCAACCTAATATATACAAGGAGGTTTACAAATTTTGGATAGTCCCCTACCAAATTGAGAAGAAGTTTGTCAATGATTACTACTATATATCCATGCTAGAGGGAAGGAGACGTCCACTACCTATTAGTAGGTCCCTTCTCATGCCCCATAATAGGGAAGAGACTCGACTTCTTGAGTGTAACATATATTAGGTAGGTTATGTAGGGAATTTGCATCGTGTATTGCATTTGTATATATGTTTGCATCATGCATTCATGCTAGTAGTATTACATCTTGCATATATTGCATTCTCATTAGTATATAATGCATACATAGTAGGAAATCACATTTGATCATTGTATATTATTGCTTCATCTTGTATAATTGTAGTAAAAAAATTGATTTTTGACATGATTTTGATTTACTACTGACCTCAGTGGATCACATCCATTGGTTGATACTTCTAAATGGTTACATTATTTGAAGTGGGTGTAGGATTGTAGGTCTTAGACAACTATATATGTTGAGGTTCTCATGCACTCTACAATGAGCACATAACCCCATGTTGGAACCATATGTTACCCCCCCATGCCTAGGGGTAGCTAGAGGAGATCATGTCTCATGGCCTACAATGGAGACAATGATCCCAAGCATGGTGATGGTCAAACTGTCCATAGATGGTAGCCCAGAAAACCCCCTCAGATGACCTCTTACAGTTACACATCATCCAGTCTCATCATATCCAGACAACTTAGTGTATGGGAGACGGTAAGACAACGTCACCATGAGGTATTTTAGTGCTTCTTTCATGTGAAGTGTTGTGATGAATTTACTGGGCACATGGATGAGGATCATTGGTCCTATATTGTCACTACTCAGGGAAAATGGGTACTATTGGGGGGCCCTAACATGGGTAACGTTCTGTTCCCCACCATACTTAACACTTTCCATCCTGGAGTCTGTTGTAGTGTATCAAAATTTGGTAATGGGTCATGGTCCATTCTCTCATGAGAAGAAGGGGTTGAAGGTCTAGAGGTTGATGTAGTTGTTGTATGTATGCTATGTAAAAATGATAAAGTCCACCTATAAAATCCACAAGCCAACTTGAGAATGGTAATCTCCCCTTGTCTTGATGAAATGAATGCACACTTGTAACAAGAATTTAGCCTAGTAAAAAATGAAAGAATAAAATATTGAAACCTGTAAAGGGGACTTGCAAAATAATGAATGGGTATCACAATGAAATTAAGGGGTTTAGAATGAAAAAAATATCGAGGAAAGAATATCTCAAGAAACAAGTGCTCACGATATAAATGCACTCATGGAAATGTATTTAATGACACATAGGCCATGGTGTAAGACCAAATTCATACTACTGTCACACTTACTCTTGAAAGGTTTCTTTCTTTCATTGTTTCTCTCGAGACCTATCCCTCTACCTGGGTCTTTTCTTTCATTGACTTGGTTGGCACACTGATCCAGGGGATCAAATTTTTCTCAAAATTCAAAGTGCTCGGAATCACTTCAAATCGAACAGGAGGATAGGCCTCATCGTCATGAACCCAACGCAACTTGTTTGGGTTCAAATGGACGTTGGATTAGAGAGATATCGCGTTTTGTTCAAAACGTCAAACGGGCAAAAAAAAAAGGGATGCTGATTGTACAGTCCGTACAGATGCTGACGTGGCATGTCCGTACGACACATTGCAGAGCTGAATTGGCAGGACCGTACAACACGTGGCATTCATTTATTGGCAGATGTGGACGAATGATATGGAAACACATGGTAGTTTTTGGTTGGTTGTACGGTGCCACGTGGCCTAGTCGTGGGCTTCCACATGGCACCCTGTTATTGGGTTGTTTGGTTAAAAGTTTATGGAGTCCACTGGATTCGATCCCGTGACCTCCACCTCTATCCAAGGCTTTAACAAAGTCTGACCAACCGATGTGCCACAATATGTGTCTTGTTATATATATGAGTTAATATATATTTAACTTTGATTTTTTGTATGGTTGGCGCAGGGGTCCGGGTTGGGGCTTAGCCCCAGCCCCCGGTCACACGAACCATATCCATATGACCATACAGTGGGATCCACGACCACCGTTGGCATGCACATGTGGATTTTAGATTTGGTTTCAAACGGTTATACAACCAACACCCGCCACTTGTCATGATAACATTTGCTCTTAAAGTCTTGGCCCTTTTTTATTTAAACGTGTGGTCACATGGGTCACACGACCATGGCCTTGGCAGTTAGGGGCTAGGCGCACCCATAACCATCCTACAGTTTGCACCATTTGTGCGGTTGCACCCGGTGCTGAGTTTTAACATATAAAATCACGTGGGGGCTAGGTTGAGGCAAAAAGGGTGCATTTTGGCGATCTAGAGACAACAAGTTTGAAGGGGAACTTCCAGGAAGCCTATCTTCTTCAATTTTTGGCCAAACGAGGTGTCGAAAAAGCCCAGCTAGGGGTTTTTGGATGTTCTGAAGACATTGGATCCATCTATTTGAAATTTTGAGCATTGTAAAGCACATATTTGAGCACTTTGAGAAAATAATACAAAAGATCCATTGGAAGCTGGACCAGGAGATGTATCCCAAGAGAGGGGTGAACTCCTTTATCATTTGCTGTGTTATGTGTTTTCTGTTCACTATTTATTGCTGCTTCTTATATGCATCTTGAATGAGTAATTTCTATAAAAGTTATGTTGCAAAATTGATCCATTTTCATTTTAACACATGAATTAAATCTTGCAAATATTTTCAAAAATACAAGTCTTCTTCATTTTTAGATCAAGTTGGTATCAGAGCTTAGGTTTTTGAAGACTTGATTATTTGCAAGTGTCTTGTTTTCTAATGCTCACAAGGTTGAAACTCACAAGAGGAGAAGGTCAACTTGTAGATCCAAGTTCTCATCCTTCACGGAGGAAGCTTATATCATCACCACAAGTTTCAAGGAGGCATTCACCAAGTATGGCTCATGAAGAGAGTCATGAACATATTCATGCAGAAGATGAAGATATCATAAAGGATTTCATGGAAATGAGAGAAATGAAGAAACTCTTGATGGAAGAAAGGAATACAAGGTTGCAAGGTGAAGGCTCCAACCCTTCAAAACACAAGGGAGACAGTGGTGATAAAACTCCAAATGGAAATGGAGGGAATGGTGCT
>JZKD02S0743976.1:36646-64531 GCA_000966675.3 Picea glauca
TAATATCTTACAGAACTGCATGAAGACACAATCCTTGACAGGAGAATGAGAACTTCAAAATGAGGAAATGTGGAGTATCTTCGAGTTGGTCTTAAAGGTACAAATCCAAGCAAAGACAAGTGGATTGATGTTGTAAAGGTGAGGGAACTATACCCTCATCTTCAAATAGATTGAAAATAGTCTTTTGGAGGTCCAAAAGCTTTCCAATGGGGAGGTGTGATTCAAGGGATCAAATTTTGCTCAAAATTCAAAGTGCTTGGAATCACTTCAAATTGAACAGGAGCATAGGTCTCGTCGTCACGAACCCAACACAACTTGTTTGGGTTCAAACGGACGTCAGATGAGAGAGATATCACGTTCTGTTCAAAATGTCAAATAGGAAAAAAAAAAGGGATGCTGACTGTACAATCCATACAGTCCGTACGGATGCTGACGTGGCATGTCCAAACGACACGTGGTAGAGATGAATTGGTAGGACAATACGACATGTGGCATTCATTTATTGACATATGTGAACAAATGATATGGTGACACATGGCAGTTTTTGGTTGGTTGTACGGTGCCACGCGACCCAGTCGTGGGCTGCCATGTGGTACCCTGTTATTGGGTTGTTTGGTTAAAAGTTTATGGATTCCACTAGACTCAACCCTGTGACCTCCACCTCTATCCAAAGCTTTAACAAAGTCTGACCAACCGACGCACCACAATATGTGTCTTGTTATATATATGAGTTAATATATATTTAACTTTGATTTTTTGTATGGTTGGCGCGGGGGTTTGGGCTGGGGCTTAGCCCCAGCCCCCGGTCGCACGACCTATATCCATATGACCATACAGTGGGATCCACGACCACCATTGGCATGCACGCACGCATTTTGGATTTGGTTTCAAATGGTTATACAACCAATTCCCGCCACTTTTCATGATAACATTTGCTCTTAAAGTCTTGGCCCTTTTTTATTTAAACGCGCGGTCACATGGGTCACACAACCACGGCCTTGGCGGTTAGGGGCTAGGCGCGCCCATAACTATCCTACAGTTCGTATCGTTTGTTTGGTTGTGCCTGGTGCTGAGTTTTAACACATAAAAGCACGTGGGTACTAGGTTGAGGCAACAAGGGTGCATTTTGGCGATCCAGAGATAGCAAGTTTGAAGGGGAAATTCCACGAAGCCTATCTTCTTCAATTTTTGGCCAAACGAGGTGCTGAAAAAGCCCAACTAGGGGTTTTTGGACGTTCTGAAGCCATTGGAGTCATCTATTTGGAATTTTGAGCATTGTAAAGAACATATTTTAGCACTTTGATAAAATAATACAAAAGATCCATTGGAAGCTGGACCAAGAGATGTAGCCCAAGAGAGTGGTGAACTCCTTTATCATTTGTTGTGTTATGTGTTTTATGTTCATTGTTTATTGTTGTTGTTTATATGCATCTTGAATGAGTAATTTCTATAAAAGTTGTGTTGCAAAATTGATCCATTTTCATTTTAAGACATGAATTAAATCTTGCAAATATTTTAAAAAATACAAGTCTTCTTCATTTTTAGATCACACGCCTAATAGGGTTGGATGAAGGCCCTTCCATATTCAAAATTTCCAACTCACATAAATTCCTGAGCCGGTGTGATGCTTGAAGGGGATACTGGTGTGAATTGTTCACATGGATTAAATAATAAGTAACAACTTATTTTGCATGACTCAAGGACTAATATCTCTTAAAAACATTGGTTTACCTTGTCTTATATTCTTCTTTGTTTTGGATGGCTCTAACATGGTTCTTTAAGGGATGTCATATGTTTTCTCCCAGGACGTTGTGCCCTTATTACAGGACTTTTTCACGTGTAATACAAAGAAGTGATTCATTTAATGAATTTCCATATTCCGACATGAGCTATCACATCTTCAAAACCTTGGATGATGATGGGCTTGGTTTTTTCAGATTTGGTCATGATGGCACACAAATGGGATGGAATCCAACATAGTGGGTAGAGTACCCTAGAGATTATTTTTCACTGGATTTAGGACGTTGCAACAACAAAAAACCAAATACTATGCAAAGATGAGATGCAAATGCCTCCACCTTTGACACAATGAATTGGACCCTTGACATTGGCCTCCATTGGATGATGACATCACCTTCTAGGGTTTGATGGTGATAGGTTTTGATGTCCCTTGGGGTGCCACTGATTATTGATCATGACCATGGATGATGAGATGCACCCTTTGCCATTATTTCACCTTTGGATGATGCCACATGGCCTCGTGAGGCCCTCCTCTAGCCTTGGGAGGATTGACATCACCACACGTGTGGCATTTATAATGGTTTATATGCATTTTTATCATTTGTAGAGGCTACTTGAGGGGTCAACCCCACTTATATTACTATTTCACTTGATTATGTGGACAAATGTGCTATATTTTCCTCATATAAAGAGGATAGCACTTGGATATTTCATTCATCATGACATTCCTCACTCTTGTGGGGTAACCCACTCTCAAAACTTTCACTGTTTTTTGTCTCTTGGCTCTTTTCTCTGATGTGCTAGCCTTGGAGGAGGTTCTTTGTGGATGTTTAACTATCTTGAATGGATAATTTCTGCAATTAGGTTTTGAATGATCATGTTTCTTGAAGGAGGTAAGTAATTTTCTGTAATTTTGTGTTTCCTGCTAATGTTAAAGGTTGAATTTCTATCTTGTTTCGTTGAAACTCTAGGAAGGAGACATAAGTGTTTCTCTCCCTCAAAAATTATTTATTTTCCAAGTTTGTGAAGTATTCTTGTTAGGGTTAAAATCCTAAGGCCCAAAAGTGATTTCACTTTAGGGTTTTAACCCTAGAATTTGATCATTGACCTAAGTGAACCTAGAAGAAGGGAAAAATGACACTTAGGGCCCAAGAGTGTTTACAGCCTAGGTATCTCTTTCCTAAAAGTCTAAGATCTAAGGCCCAAGTGTGTTTTCACCTTATAGTTTGGACTTTACCTATCTTGTTTCACCTAGTTTAATCTTGAAGATAATGCATTTTAGACTCCATAAGCCCTAGATGACAACGAAACTAGTCTAGAAGTGTTCTTAAGGTTAAAGTAGATATTAAAATAAACTTTATCTATCTCTTAAGAATCCTACTAACATTGCTAACCCTAACTCTAGCAAACTTTTAATACTTTTTGTTGTTATAATAAAAGTTTGCTACAACCACTAAAAACTACATTAATTTGTTGCATGCACCCATTTATAAGTGGATTAATTTGTTCATAAAATACTTATAGAAATTAGATAATGTTACACTTGTTGAATGTTGCTTTTTGTGGTGAATTGCTACATTTTTTTTTATCAACTTTATTTGTTGCTGCTGCAAAGTATTAATTGTTGTTATAAGACTAGTGTATTGTTGTAATTTGTAATAGCCATAGAAATTATTGATTGTCTAGTGTATAAAGGCTCATTATTGCACTATATAGCTTGGTAATTGTCTATTATATGTTGTATATTGTTTATTGTCTCGTACAGGTACAACAATTATCTCATTATCTTCTATCGATTTCCTAGACCTAACTAATAGG
Source organism: Picea glauca (assembly GCA_000966675.3). Lineage (NCBI taxonomy): Eukaryota > Viridiplantae > Streptophyta > Pinopsida > Pinales > Pinaceae > Picea > Picea glauca. The sequence goes on from JZKD02S0743976.1 coordinate 40,205, forward strand.
TAACCAAGATAAGGGGTTGTAGGCTTGGCTAATATTGCTATTTGGTCCCTTGAGGTCACTAGGGAAACCTCCCTTGTGGTGGACCTCTTCCATCACTAAAACGAGGGAAGTCTCTACTAAGGTGACAATGGTAGGTTCTTTCATAGTTACATAAGATTTTGGATCTTGTGGAGGGATTTGCACATGAAGTAAGAATATTGTGATAACAAGGCTAACGAAACTCAATGAAAAGAGCCAATGAGCCCAAAGCCAAGTTTTATAAAAAGACAATAATGGATCCACAATAAACTAGAGCTAAAATCCATGCCCATAACTCAATTGGATGGCAAGAAAAAAATCAATGAGTTAATACCCGAGCATCAAATTGCTTTGATATCAATGATGTGAGAAATCTCACTCATGAGGGGAGTTATATACAAGAAGTGTGAAATAAAATCTTTGACTATTTTTTATTAAGTAAACACATTATTTTATAGGTTTACATCAAGAGAACTAACTCAAAAAAATAAGAGAGAAAATATAAAAAAAATCTTAAAACCTAGCAACTAAGTAAAGTAATAGATATGGTTAGAAATAGGATCTCAACTACTCCATGATAATATGAAACCAAGAAGGATTTGTCACACCAAACCACAATAAAACTTTCCTGCAAAAAGTAATAATTTGATATACTAAATAAATAAGATAAGAACTAAGAATTAAAATCCATATATTTCCCCCTAACAACATAAACATTAGCCTCTAATGCTTTCAGGAGAGAGGAAAAGTGTTGTTTCATTTGGTGCTGAGTGTCAGAGAGGCATTTTGGATAAGTTCTGGGATCTGTGCCAAAAGGATATAAAAGGGTAATAGAAAGTCGGAAGGTGGACCAAAGCGCACCACATAAGCAAACTTCAAGGAGTCAAATAGCATGACCAAAGGATCCGTGATGGAGCAACACATAGAAGGAGGAAAACAATTATAAATTGTAGGGTTTGGGGACATTTTGTCCACTTTTTTAACGGGTTTTGGGGGACACTTTCTCCACTTTTGTAATGGGATTATCCCTATTGGTATGTATAAATATGTAAGAAAGGAAATAATGGGGGGCGGGGATGTGAGAGATATATGCATGTGATAGTACATGCAAGTGGCGAATGCCTTTTGGTAAGGGAGTCGAGTGGAGGAAGAGATATATAGTATGATTGAGGAGTGAACTCACACTGCAGAAGAATGGCTAGGTAGGTTTGGGATGATATTATTGTTGCATATTTTGTAGCGTAGTGCACAATTTTAAGACAACTATTAATGAATAATATAAGAAGCCAACTATTGTGGACATAGCCTAAGGTGGGTGAACCATGTAAATCTTAGTGTTATGGTGTGTTTGAAATTTATGTTGTTTTCTGGTTTATGTTGAATGAATGGATCATATATGATATTGTAATGTTGCGCATATATTATGTTTCATAACAAAGTAACTATTAGCTATTAGAATTGTGCATGTAAAAGGGTTCAAATGATGCCTCACTTCCCCTCAACACTGTGAAACCTTGGTTTATGCAGCCCCTCTATATGCCTCGGGTGAGACTTTACTTTCTCTACAGGTGATGCTGAAAGGGATGGTGTCTAATGGTTTTGGTGGTAACTGAATGCTAAACCTCGAGTCCACCCCCTATGTGCCAACACACGGTTTCATTGTAGGGATCGAGAACTTTAATTGAGGGGAATTCTTTGGAGGTTGAATAAAGATAAAATTGAAGAATGGATGGAAAGAAAGCAACACGACTTTTCCAGAGAACATAATAGAAACCCTAGACTTGAAAACAAGAAATGGTTACAAAGGTATGCTTTCACAGATCTACATGAAATTTTCTTTGGTGAATTTTCGATTATATTGACTAAATGGTTAGGAAGGTTAGTGGAGAGCGTTGGGAGATACATAGTTGAAGCCCTAAGAAAATGGATTCCTGAAGTGATTAGACAACTCAATATTATAAGTTATATGGTTTCTCACGTAGTAGAAATCTGGTTGAATAATATACTAGGGGGATATATTACAAAATTTGCAGTAGATTGTACCCAATCTTATAGTGTCGCGAAGAGGGACTTTTTCAAAGGTCCGCGCATAAGATATTTGAAATTTTTTTCTACTTGGATAAAGATGTTAATGCATCAAAATAATGTCATGACAATGGAGTATGATAACTAAACACCTTCACACGCATAGGGGAACTAGGGGATGACTAGAGGAAGATCTCAGAGTGGGAAGGATGAGTGGATGGACTAAGGATGTCGAGAGAAGATATTATCTCATATGGAGAGATTGGAGTGTTGTGCTATGGGAAAATGTTTAAATACAATAAGAAGAAGACTGTGGCTGTAAAAAGGAGAGAAACAAAGAGAATTTGAGGGAAGTGAACCTTGTGCATAACTCCATATCACACCATACAAATAAAGGAAAAGGAAAGAAATATATCCTCAGTACTATCCAGTGGAAGAAAGAATTACATCTTAGATTAGAATCTTTGTTGAACCCATGACCCCATGTGGGTCATTAAGAATTGAAGCAGGAACAAGGGCTTGTTCAAGAGAAATTGTAATAAGTGGAGGAAGTGAGAGAAATAGTTATAATAGCGGGAACACCACAACAAACCAAAGCCAATCAACATCACCAAAGGTAAGTACAATATCTAATACAATGGAAGGAGTATATCATATGTTGATAATTCCTAAGTTTCAAGGAACATGGTCAGAGGACCCTGAGCAACACCTATTTGTATGTCACACAATATGGACTGTGAATAATGTCCAAGACCAGGCAATGGAAAATCACGCAATTGGCCATGACGTTCATAGGTAGAGCATTATTGTGGTATATGAAGTTTTATACCAATACACTGACCAGACAGTCAAGAACTTTGGAAAAAATCAGAAAAGCATTGCTAAAGGAATTCATGAAGATGAAATCCGAATCTCAATATATTATAGAGCTAAAGGAAATTAAGAAAGTACAAAATGAGATAGTCTGGGATTTTGACTAGATATTTAAAGATGTAATGGGTAGGTTAACCTTTCAGATTCTTGATGAACAACACCATGAATGGTTTATATCAGGTCTATTGTCGCACATTCATTGTCTGTTAACACATCATAAGGTCGCGTTGCAGCTTGAAGCATTGGAAATAATGAGGAAATTAGAAGCATATCCTATAGGAGATGGAACATGTATGGTGTAGGTACAATCAGAGTTGGATGCATTGATAATTCAATTATAAAAAATAATGAAAGAAAAAGAGAAGAACGAACATGTTTGGTGTATAACATGAAAGACAAAAGACCATAGAAAGGAAGAGTGTCTAGCCTTCACACAATATATGGCCACGGGAGCACCAAACCCGTTGGCAGGAGTAGGGTAATGTGAGATATGTAAGCCATGGGGGCATCATCCGTCTTCTTGTCCCATACTACATAAATTTTAGAGAACCCTGAGAAATTTATTCTGTAACTTTTACAAATAGGTAGGACACGATGAGAAATATTGTCATGCATTTGACTTGATGAGAGAGTACACTTCATATTCCTACATAATCTAGGAGGAAAAAGTCACAGCAGAAGGAGGAATCCCATTGTATAATACTACAAGAAGACTTAATCACGGTGGACATGGAGGTTTCGGTGGAGGAAGAGGAAATGGAGTATTTGGTCAAGGAGACAGAGGACCAATAATTTGTTACAACTACAATCAACCAGGACATTTAGCAAGAGATTGCCCAAATCCTTGCACAACATGTACGTATTGTAGGGCCTTGGATCATGCGATAGAAGTATGTCCTCAATTTATAGAAAAGTGGTAGGTGAGAGGGAATCGTAACCAACATCAAAGACAAAATCAGAAAAAAACCCAAAACATACAGATGATAACCACTGAAGAACGTGATGACCAACCAAAAGTAACAGTTGTTATGCACAGTGGAATGATAATCACACTAGAAGAAAAAAAGAAAGGAAAGGGAGTAGAACAATGCATAATAAAATTAGTTGAACCCATGACAACATTCAATCCATTGGAAGAAAGGGATACTTATCAACAAGTAAGGAAATAAATACTAGGACTATACTGGATAGCTTCAACGTCAAAGATAACACCCTTATACGATATGCCACCGATGTATGAGCACACTATTCCAGACAAAAAATTCGAGAAGGTAAATAATTTGAAGGAATCTATAAAACGTTATTTAGAATTGATGCAGGACGAGACATCATTGAATACATTGTCCATGATGATTGATCAATTTACACATGACAAAGAAGTACCTACAATGCAGAAAGCAATGAACCAAGTTTGGTGCAAGAAGAGGACAAACAAAGAGTTCATATTAAGTGCACAGATAGGGGAATATGACATGGATAATGTCATCTTGGACTTAGGATTAGACGTTAATTTTCTCCCAAGACAGATGTGGGAAATGATGGGGAAACTGAAGCTAGTGTGGTTGACTATCCAGTTGAGGTTGGTAAACCAACATAAGATAATACCCATCAGGAGACTGGTAGGAGTACCTATAAACATAGATGGAGTGCAAAGTGTTGTTGAATTTGAAGTCATCGAGATTCTGGATAACAATCAACCGTACCCTTATTTGTTTGGACTAGATTGGGCATTCAAAAATGAGGAAATTATCAACCTGAAGAAAAGATAGATGATTTTTGAAGGAGGAGGCTTAAATGTCACTGCGCCATTAGACCCTATGGAGGTATGAAGATATGTGAATCTTGCAAGAAAGGAAATTTACAACTTATACAATATGACATCACACATTGATGACTAGGTCAATCCCATTGCAGATGGTGCGCTTAGTTGGAGAAGCATAAGATCTTGTGCATCAAAATAAGAGGAAGAAATTGAACACTAGAATCACATGTTGCATGAAGTATTGACCAGAAGGTGTGTGTGCATTACTCACTCTTTGTTTTGGATTGGAATGGAGGTACATGATACACCAAAGTTCAACAAATTAACTAAGGTAAGTTCTTTTGTTAACAAATTCAAACTGTAGATACTTGAAGAAAAAATATTTTTAGTGTTAGATGTTGCATTGAGAGCAACCCCAACGAGATGGTGGGAAACCCACAAGGAAGGGATAGAGGATTGGCCAAGTATAATGTCATGCAAATTAGGTTTGGAAGAAAGGATAATATGCCCAAGTATACAAGCATGAGAGATCTGAGAGACCATGTGGCACGATGTATGACAACTTGGAAGAAAGTGCCAAAACATGAATGGACACACAAATTCATACATACAATGGAGACAATTCCTAGGAGTTGGTATTCATAGCTAGAGTTGTGCAAGGGAGCAACGAAATGGGAGGAGCTCATCCAAAACTTTAAGGTAAAATTTACTTTTGAAGCTGAGTCATATTTAGTTGATGCAGTATTACAAGTCGTTAGAGGAAATTTTTTTATGGAAGAAGGACAAGTAGAATTAGTACCTACATATAGTACAAACAGAGAGTCTACAACAATACATGAACTATTGGAATGTTATAACATTACCGAGGATGAAAAAGACTAAGAAGACTCGAGAAATTTATAAGTATCAAAAATTGAAGGGGAGCATGACATATCAGGTCCAACACCTGAATTTGATTCATACACGAAGGCATTAATAGTACTAAAAGTGAACATTGGCATGGAGGAGAAGCCAACATTTGCAAACATTGGGGATTATTGGAATGATGACACCATGAAAAAGATCGTAGACTTATTGTGCAAATATCAAGATATTTTTCCAACCACCTTTTTAGAGATGAATGGGATAGTTAGAGAATTAGGTGAGATGAAAATTTCACTAAAACCATATGCTAAACCAGTGTGACATAGGCCTTATAGGTTAAATCCAAAGTATAAGGAAAAAGTGAAAACAGAACTTGACATGATGATAAAAGTTGGTATAATTGAGTCCATCACAAAATTTGATTGGATAAGTCCGATGGTGGTCCAAGATAAGAAGACGAGAGGTATTAGAATTTTTGTAAACTTGAGAAAATATAATGATACATTCTTTCATGACCCATTCTCGACCCCCTTTACAGATGAAGTATTGGAAAACGTGGGAGGGAATGAGACCTATTCATTCACCGATGACCTTTCAAGATACCATCATATGAATATTGTGCCAGAATATAGACACAAGGCCACATTTGCGATGGAGTGGGGAAGTTTCCAGTACACAGTGATGTCGTTTGGGTTAAAAAAATGCACCTATTGTGTTTTCTAGAGTAGTTGTCACAACATTTAAGGAGTTTATTCATAATTTTATTCAAGTATACTTAGATGAATATAATGTCTTTAGCCTATTTAAATATCACATAGAAACTTTAAGGTTGATGCTTGATCGATGTAGACAATATCATATTTTGTTAAACTTGAAGAAATGTATTTTCAATGAGCCATTTGGGATACTATTAGTCCATGTAGTATGCAAGAAAGGTCTATTAGTTGATCCGACCAAGATAGAAATAATTGTTAATTTACCACCACCTAAATCAGTGCAACGATTGAGAAAAACATTGGGTCATACAAGTTACTACTAGAAATTTGTTAAAGGTTATGCGTAGATTACATCCCTAATGGATAAGTTACTGAATAAAGAAGCTGAGTTTTATTGGAACAAAGACTATCAAAAGGGTCTAGATATATTGAAACACAAGTTAGTAACTGTCCTCATACTAGTATTCCAAGATTGGAAAAAATAATTTCATGTCCATGTGGATGCATCATTAATATCACTCGACATAGTGTTATCCAAATCTAGGGAAGGGGAGTTGGATCATCCAATTACATTTGCTAGTAGGAATTTGTCGACTACTGAGAAAAATTACATGACGACAGAAAGGGAAGGAGTATAAATGGCATATGATTTACATAAGTTCAAACATTACCTATTGGGATGCAACTTCAGGATGTATACATATCATTCTTCACTCAAATATATCGTGAACTAATCCAGGTGGATATTGGTGGCCACCCACCTATTCCAACTAGCTCCTCTTGACAGTTTTTAGTTCAACACTTTCTTTTGTACTTATTTGTAATTGTGGGTTCTACACTTCTGGGGATTTTAGAATCACTACACATTTTCTAGGTGGAGACTAGTGTCCACCCACCTAATCCAACTGGCTTATTTTGGAAGTTTTCATGTCAGCACATCTTTCTATACTTCCAGGTCCATTTTGAGGCCCTAAACAATGTTTTTTTAGCTTGCCATAGTCAAATTGTAGATGGAGTTGGATTTTGGCGTCATAATGTGTATATGGATTTGGAGTTTTCCACGAGCCTAAAATGAAGTTTTTATTCAAAATTTACGACCCCAGGAAGTTGAGGTACCAACTTACCCAACGAGCCCCACATAACTTTTGACATTTCACCTTCTAGGGTTAGGTTTTTGGATGTATAGGGTTTTGGAATTCATGAGTAATGTTAAAAAGGCCTCTGGAGCCTCATTGTAATCATTCTTCTCGGATGGATGTATGTAGAAGCCACATCTCTTCTCAGAGATAGCTACCACCATTCAAGCAAGTTGTTTTCAGTTCTGTAATTTTACAGTTTCAACCTATTTCATTTATTCAATAGAAGTTATTGTTCAATGGATATCTGTTGTTGTTATCCATATCTCTGTGTTATTGTATTCATTTTATTATTCAGTTCATTCTACTCATAAATCCAGATCAATGGTATCATAGCGCTTTGTTGTTCATTTATTTTTTCTTCATGCATGTTCCCGACAAGATCTGGGGACAAGAAGTTGGGACTTGAACCAGTCAAGCCTTTGCACGATCGGCCATGTAGATCCCAACAAAAACCCATGGGGGACGAAAAAAAATATGATGGAGAAGGAGGTCCTTTTAAAATGTTGCTCGAGGAAGCCCTTGGGCGACAAAAGAATGAAATGATGGACAAATTTGCATATCTCCTTCGGCGGTTGCCCACAAGGGAAGCATCTTCATCAAGTGGCCATGCAACCCCCTTCAAGGTACATGTAAAATTTTATATACCATTATTTGAAGGACTGATAGATGAAGATGTTGTAGATAAATGGTTGAATCCGCTTGAAGGGTATTTTTTAGTCCACAAGGGATGAAATTATTCCTTATGTTTCATGCAAATATAACATAAGTCTTCACAATTATATTCCTCAAATATTTTTAGGCATCCTTGGGGTTCTAGTCATAGGCCCCAATTGATGTAGCCCTACCTTTGCATCAAAATAGGAAGAGTCCTTCCATGATGAAAGGGAAGCAAACAAATTTTTTTTGATAGGGAAAATAATAGTTTTGCACTCCTCAAGGTCATGCCCCAAGTTAAGGACTAGTGGGATACTTACTCTGAGAAAAGGGCCATAGAGGAATATGCAATATTTTTGGTCTCCCCCACATGGGATTCATTCAGGGATTCTATTAAAGAACAATACTACCATGTTGAAAGCTACGAGGACCAATACACAAGATGGACCACCCTGCATTAGGAAAGGGACCGGACAATACCATATTTCACCAATATTTTTCATACCCTGCACACCAAATTGGGTATCAAAGAATCTGAGTGACATATGGTGCTCAAATAATGAAACTATTTTCATAGATACATTCAAACATAAATGGAGTTTCTGAACATCGCATCATTGGGTATGACTTATAGATATGTTGTGAAGATAGAGAAAAAATTTAAGCAGAAGAGGTGAGAGTTTGGATCTGCAAACTCCTCAAAGCTGAAGTAGGGAAAAAGCAGCCCCAACCCACACAACAAGGAACATAGAAAATATGGCCACCCTTAGGACAACCATTTCAAGCCACAACACAAGGGTAATGAGAAGTCAAATAAGGACACGGGAAAATGGTGTGAATACCATAAAATCCCTTGGCGCAACATCGAAGAATTCCACTCCAAGAAGTCACTTGTGGATGAGCTAAAATCTTCTGAGTCAGAGGTCAATTCTAATTTTGAATAAAATATAGAAGGGGGGAAGAGGATTATCGATGATGAACCTAGTGCCACTGTCGCTACCACTAAATTCTACCCAAGCGAACTAGAAGAACTAGAGGAAGGGGAATGCCTCTTTCACTCATAGATATGGGTAAAGGGGGCTTCGTTTCATTTCATTATCGATAATGATAGTCAAAAGAACCCGATATTAGCAGAGGTCATCAAGTGGCTGGACCTGCCAATGACACCGTACTCACAACCCTACACCATCGGATGGCTTCGCCAAGGAATAGTCTCTGTGTCAACCAACAATGTCATCTTCCCAATGAAATCAAGTCTTTCAAAGACAAGGTATTGTGTGATAGTCCTCCCCTTGAAGTTTGTGATGTTCTTTTAGGAAAACCATATTTTTGGAAGCAACATGTTGTGTATGAATCTAGACCCTGCAGTGTTATTATTACATTGGGTAGACAATTGTATAGGATACCAGAGGTAGCGCCACCTACCGCTATTTCTTTAATCTCTGCTAATAAATGTAGTAAGATCATTTCACAGACCAAAAGTTAATCTTCTTTGTGATCTGGACTCATAGTAAGCATAAGGTCACTGCCACATCCATGGCCTCTACACAAAGCCTCTCTTTGCAGCATAAGAAAGTGGACGAGATCGTTGTTACAAGGAAATTCTATCTATGGCTAAGGGTAAAGCACAAGAGACAGAAATGACTACAGAAATCAACTCTAATCTCATGTATGCTATATAAACAAATATGCTAGCAAGACAGGATAAAAGGCCTACCTTGTCTAGACATTCGATGAAGTCCACCGTTAAGCACTTTCCTCAAATAAATACACCTGCAACTTGTCCTTAACAACCAAGAAACACAAGAATATGGTGATAATATATAATATTATCACATTCAATAGCATAATCCATCAACATTCATAACAAATACACCCATGGAATAACAATTCAAATATTTTCAAGATATTAATTGGACGATAAAAGGGTATTTCTATTAAAATGTAATCAATAGAAGTGAATGAATTACAAACTTCCGTGTCGGCACGATTTGGAACTAAGAAACTAATTTCCTTCCAGTTGGGCCTTGACCACTTCAATCCTCCACCAAAGGCAAGCTCACATAAGAGAGACAATGAGGTTCTCAATCATGTAGGGAAGATCTTGGGGGTTGAAGCATGTGTTCAAACTTAAAAGGACAAAGGGATGTAGACTCAATATGAAGTGAATAATTTCTCCAGAGTAACTTTTCTCTCAAAGTTGAATTCTTCTCCTCTTTTCCATAGCTTTGATTTGTCCTATTTGTATCCTTCAAGTGGAACTGAAGGGTTGAGTCGGAATGTTTCCAGTATATGGAAGGCTAAGGATCATAGATCTCATGACGTGACATGGAAACCTGACATCATTTTTTAATTTTGGGCACAAATCCTGATGTACGTGGCTGTAGTGGTGAAACCTATGTATACACATGTTGTACTATAGGTAGGTCATGTATATGTGAAAAAATAATGTTTTTAGCTCTGGGATTTGCAAAAAGGGACTTCAAGTCTGCATAGGGAAATTGAAAAAGGCCTTCTGTGCAAGTTTGCATAGGGTGAGGAAACTCTTGCAATTAAAAATGCCCCATAATGTGTGAGGTCAGAGGAGTATCTGCGATGGTCAAAATACATTATAAGACCCATAAGTGGAGTAATGGGGACCCAACTGGAAGAACTAGTTGCTCATTACAATCTGTACTGACTTTGCAGACATGGTTGCCAATTTGAATCACATTGCAGATCCATGTGAAAATATACCAAAAAACTGTCCATGACCATGAATACGAAATACAAAGGTGGCTACATTCCAAAGTATGTCATAGTCATGAACAAGGCCCAGTAAAACTAGTCTCAAAATCAATCTGAAGATATTTGTATACAATGGGGTACAATCTGATCTCCCATGATCACTGAAGTCACATAGGTACTAGTCCGATGAAAGGTAGTAACAACTCAGGAAAGCTACAACTATAAAATGATGTCTTCAAGTCTTATACACAATCCACCAAAGGTGCAAGTCTACATCATGTGAATAAAGGAGTTGAGGTCGAACACAATGAGACTTCGTTTGATTACCGGTCATTAAGGTATACCATTAACAAACACAAGACATCCTACCGCTAATGAAAGTAGGTTCAAGGCACTGGACACATTCTTACAAGTGTGACTAAAGGTGTTGGGGTAAAAAACTTGAAGAATACATCGATCAAGAGACATTGATGTATTCCCAATTGTCGATGGCGAGAGAACCTACCACTAATGACTGCAAGCCTCTAGGTACTCATAGGTCTCTAGGTTTCATCTCCATAATAGATGAGATGAAGTTGATGGAAGGAGACCTGTTGAAAGGAGAGAATTAAGGCATCTCTCATCATTCAACACAAGGTACAAAACAAGAGCTTGATGATTTGGAGGAAATCAGATGAAGAACATGTTTACAAATGAACGACCCTATGCGTCTTTCACATGTGCCAGGTGCAAGAGGTACATGAAAAAGACCCTTTGAATAGAAACCAATAAGGAAAATTGTTGAAAAAGGTAAGGAAACCACCAATAGGGATAATGGCATGCAAGAAATTGCACAAATCCCAATGTGTGAATAGATGTCTTTCCTTCGAACAAAAGGGAAACCACCTAGTCAATGACCAATGATGAAATGTCGATTATTGGGTTCAAGGTTACCTACCAATGAGGAAAGGAGGACCAGGGTGCACAATAGGAATACAACTTCATGTGATTCCGAGACATATTGAGGGTATGGCCAACATGAAAATTCAAGAGTTCTGAGGAGTGGACGACACATGTTGATAGACATCCTTTGAACAAGAGCATGAGACATATAGAATAATCTGTCAGCATAGGCTCAATGATGAAACTTTGAGATGCAGGAGGCACCAATAAAAAATCTCCATAGGGACTGGAAGAGTAACCAGACGAGGAAGTAAACTCTCTGTAATGAGCTCAACTTCCTAAGGTCATGCTAAACCCAAAATTTTGATGACAAGTGGACTCAAAATATTTTTTTCTCTGTTCAAAGGAGACACGACCGCTACCAATATAAGATAATATTACCTTCTCGCCTATATTTTTTTGTTTTTTCATAGTCAAATGAATGTTATGATATAGAGGATGAAACAAATGTCGCAAGTAAACAAAACTAGTTCCAGCAATGGAACATACCTATGCTCAATGCAAGGAGGTGCATACAAGAGATGGCCACTCAAGGGAATGTTTCCTCTAGGTATAGGGTGTCAAGCTGCAAAGGATATAAATGAGGCTCTTCTTGGTTGAGGATGAAAACTGCAAAGGTGAATGAATTATAATGCAAAAGTGAGAACCGACAATAGGCTCAATATTGCAACCAAGGGCATGAGATGTAATTACAACTTAATGCCAAAAAATGATCTTTTTCGTAATATTAGTCTACTTGGTTTGAGAAAGGGGAAAACTTGCACCAAATAGACATCCTTTCAAATCCAATTTACGAGTGTGAAAGAGACAAGTTCACTCGACAATCTTTTCGCTTTTTGAAAACGAGTCGAAAAAGAGCTTAAATCAAACTCGCTTGGGAGTCCTCTAGGTATAGGTTAGCATGTTTATGATTAAGAAATGAGGTTCAACATAAAGTCATGTGTTAGCTATAAGGGACTCCCGGTCCTATGGAAAAAATCCTTGCATGGGCACCGAATTAAGTAGAGGATCTAACGAGGGTACCCATGTCTGGGAAGTCTCTACCATTTGATAACGATGCTTCTAGTTGCAGATAGAAGGTTCTGTGTCGCTATAAAATGTGTTCATACCTAAGGCATAAGAGAGACAATCATAGAACGCTAAAAATGTGTATGATAGAATGGATACCTATCATATATGCTAGGTAACGAAAATACATGTCCAAAGTTATGAATGGGCGACATGGCACTGAAAACTGAAAGAATCCCTGTATTAAACTACAAAAACCAACTCAATCCACTGTCGTATTAGTCCATTGGGACAAAATATTGTCTGAAACTATGCGAAGTGGGTAAATTTTTTCTATAAATAGTAAAAAAAAACAAATTTACTATACCATTTGTATTTTTTACCCATATAGTGGATTTTGGACCAAATTACCTCCGAACTTCAACTGGTGATTGCAAGAGCTATGAGAGACGAAATCGATGACCGTCTAGACCAGGTAACTGATATTACTCTCCTCTTTCTTTTCAATGGATTAGATTTTGTAATTAGGTTCCATTTTTAAAATTATCTAGGGCACAATTTGAAACTTTAGGTGTACACAGGCTACAATTCATCGGGTCGCGTATACGCATGCTTATACGAAGTTTTTTAAAAGACAACCAGCGTATAAGCGTCCCTATATGCAACTGTGAACACTACAATCCACTTATATGTTCATAAATAATGTTTTTTAGTGGTTGCTAACTCAAAAATGGGTTTGTCTCTTGCAGGATGGTGCTAGAGTGGAGAGAAAGAGAACATGAGGAGGTAGATGTTGCAATGGAGAGAGATCCATGGGCCCAAATGGCATTGAAAATATGTTGGCTATATAAGTTTTGGGATCTAAAAGGCATGAGGGCCCAAATGAGATTGCTATAGTTTCTCATGGATTACTGGGATCCAGATAGTGAGAGATTTAACCTTGATGGACAACCATTAAGGATTGAAGTCAAGGACATTTATTTCTTGATGGGATTGTTGCGTCAAGGTGAGGTGGTCAACCTCAAAGCCCGGGTGGCTGGGAGCGATATGAAAATTGAGGAATACATAGATGCTCATTGCATTGCAGGGACCAAGAAGGTTGGGCGTCAACTCCCCATTAGAATGATAAACAATCTTAGTCTTAATATTGTTGTCCTTGTTTTGACATGGATCATAGGATTCACCTATTTGTACTAGGCATCAAAGCCACTTATGTTCTACTCAGTGGAGTGCTCGAGGCCCACAATGTATGACTGGTACACCTCACTTCTAGCTAACATGAATATCCAGTTGATATAATGCAAACATGGTAGTAAAAGGAACTTTGGGTTTGCTTCTATCCTGTGTAGCTTTTTCTTCAAGCAGGTTCTAGGATTGGGACCTAGAGTTGAGATTATTTCGCGTGGACCTCACAATATAGCCATGGAACGGTGGACTGAGGTGATGAGGCGACATAGGGGAGGTAGGGTGTCAACACCCTACAACGATGAATTATTATTCTGGTGGAGACGATAGGTGATAGATATGGATGACTACCCTTACATAGGGATCAACTTAAGAGGAGATATTGACATGCCATTACCACTAGTGTCCGCCTACAAAGACATAGGTATGTCAAAGTTTTTTAAATATTTCATTTTTTTGTATTTTTGTATAGGAAAACAAAAATATTTTTGAATGATGTTAAGTACTAATTAGACATGTATGTGACGTAGACGTAGGTCCACATCGGTCGGATGGACTTCCATGACATTGTCAGAGGCACCGAGGAGATGAGGCAGCGAGAGGGGATGTAGAGAGACTCCTTCAAAATGTGCAGGGAAACCTGTCTCACTTGACAGAGAGGATTCTTATGGTTCAGGTGGAGGATATTCTGGAGGCTATGCAGTGATAGGTGGTGGGTGTTCCCAGTGCTTAGGTGAGACTCTTTTGGCATCTCGCAAACGTCGTAGTTTTCTATCATGACACTCATCCGATGCCACATGCATAGATGTCATGACTATTGTATGACAAAATGTATATGTATATTGAGGGTGTTATCCCCAATTTTGTACCATAAACATTATATTTTTTGAAATATATATAAAAACATGGTTCTTCAGCTTTACTTATGTTACAATGTGTACATTGAAGAAATTTTTTTCTTTGCTTTAGTTATGTGACAAATGCCAATCTAAAATAAAATTAGCATATGCATCAGATACATAATTAGAACTCCTAGGTATGTGATAATAAAATCAATTTTTCGTTCCAAAAGTTGTACCTGTAGGAATCGTTGGAGTAGAGTAGGGTCACGCACATGATAAATTTCATTCAACTAATATACTACAAATTGGGAGTCCAGACGAACCTCCAAAGAGAGAATAAATGGCATCGAGAAAAAGTTCTACAATGACGGTATATTTGGCCACATTATGCGTGGATGGCCCTAGGCATATGCCACCTGTTGGCACAGGGGAAGACCTAGGGTTCACTCGAAGAGTGTGCCAACAAGCCCTAGATACTGGCCCTTTTGACAATACCTGCGAGGTAGATGCAGTCTCACCCGAAGAAACTATGAGGGGGTTGCAGGACAGAGATGTCTACAACTAGGGGAATATCAAGTGGATCTTATATAACAACAATCACAATATTCATATATCACTTATCAATGAGATCTACCCTGTGCAGCTATAGATCTCGATCTAACACAGTAATGCAAATAACAATATAATAATGATAGAGATTAAAGCATCAATCACTCACACAACACAAAATATATGTGGTTCACCCTCTCCTTAGGGCTATGTCCATAGAACTATGCTTATGATATATTAAGATAAAGCTTACAGTTTAGATTTGCGCTCTTGGCCAGCAAATCCTCTCTCTTCTTCTCTCTTTCTCTCCCCCTTCCTACACACCCAGCTGCAGGATCTGATCTTTTCACCCAGTTGAAGATATTACAATATCATAAGGCTCTCACACTCAACACTCTCTCTCTCAATACAATGATCTCCCACTACAACAATAGAGCTAAATCAATAACAATATCATCATCCCCTGACCCAGGTCCTCTTGACCTTTATTTATACATTTACAATACCTCTCCAACATCCCTAGGCTGAAACCTAGGTGTCAAAACCCTAATTACCAAAACCCTAGGCGTCTAAAACCCTAGATCAACTTGATCCACTTTTTCCAGACTTTGCCAGCATGTCTTTCCTTCCTTCTCATGTGGTGCTCCAAAGCATCCAATGGTGGCTTTTTACAGTTCTTGAGTCATCCTCAGTCCATCTTCCTTGTTGATCTGTCATCCTCAATCTCCTAATCCAACGGCTTGTGTTTCCGCACCTCGCTCCATCTTTTCTGCTCTTTTGCTCACTTCGACCCAGTGACAGTCACTGTGTCTCCTATGAAGTTCAATTTTTACCTTTTCTTCCTTGTTTTATGTTTCCTTTCATAACCAAGGGCCAACAGGCTCCCAACACTCACCTGTGACTCGTCCCGACGCACTACAGATCTGATCCTTTCGTTTTACTTCGACTTTGTACTGCGCAGTGAAACCTCTGCTTTCTGCTTTATGCCTCCTTCCTGTCCTTGTGAAGACTGTATTTTTTGTGTTCAGTACCCAGTTTCAACTACAGCTGGTACCTAAAACCTTTTCCTCATGCATTTACTTGGATATTTGAAGCAACTGGTTGTCATAGTACAACTTCAACTGACTCCCATTCACTAGTTCTTATTTCCATTCTCCATTCAATGTCTTCAGTTGTGCAACTCCTCCTTCTGTAACATAGGTGATCTCAAATGGTCCAAGCTAATGCATTCTGAACTTCCCAGGGTGTTTGATAAACTTACTGTCATATGCCAGTACTAAATCACCTTGCCTGAATATCTTCTTCTTGATGTACCTGTCATGGTAGGCCTTTTCTCATTCCTTCTGAACTTGTTGATGGAAGCCTACAATGAATCTTCCTTCTTCTAGTTTGACTAACTGTGCTAGCCTCTCATGAACAGTGCCAATATCATCCATGTTTGTAAATGAAACAATCTATAATCTCGGAACCAAGTACTCCATTGGGACAACAACTTCAAGGCCATAAACCAACATAAAAGGGGTCTGCGTTGTCAATTTCTTGCAAGTGGTTCTATAATCCTAGAGTACTGCTGGTACTCTTAAATCCTAGTCATCCCTATTCACACTGCAAATCTTTGTCAGTGTTGTCTCCAACATTTTTTTGACTGCTTCAACCGTTCCATTTTCTTGTGGATGGTAAGGTGTACTCTTCTGATGGTGGACTGCAAATTCTTTAGTCAAGGCTTCAACTATCTTATTGATGAAATGTGTACCTTGATCACTCATAAGGACCTTAGGGTATCCAAAACTAATTATTATGTCATCAAATATAAAAACCGCAGCTATAGTTGCACTACAGTCCTTGATTTCTCTTGCTTCGTCCCATCTAGTTAGGTATTATGTCGCAGTGATAATATACCTTTCTCCTGTGCGTTTTCCTAGTGGGTTTATAGGTCCCACGAAGTCAATGGCCCATTTTTCAAATGTTTGTAGGGTCATCTACGGTGCTAATGGAATCTCATCTCTTCGGGATGGTTTTCCATCTCACTGGCATATATCGCATGCTCTGATATATTCTTTAGCATCTCTGTGTAACATAGGCCACCACATGCCAGCTCGCATAACCTTCTGCGTAGTTTCTTTCCCTGCGTAATGTCATCCTGTGATGCCTTCATGAACTTCTATGAGGATCATTGGGTGCTCTATTTCCATAACGCATCTTCTTAGTATCTCATCAAGTCCCATTTTATATAGCTAACCAGCTATCAGTGAAAAATCTACAGCACACACCACCAACTGTTTTTTCTGGGAAATTGTATACTCACTCGGAGCCATTCACGTTGACAGGAACTAGACTATGTCTGCGAAGTGGTCATCAATCATTCTAATGGTGAGAATTTGTGCATATGGTAATGTATCCTCCAGACTGGTAGGTTCTTCGCCATGTTCCAACCTCGACAGGTGGTCGGGGCTCTTGTTCATTTTTCCTGGCTTAACTATGATCTCAAAATCATACTCTTGAAACAACAGAAGCCATCTGCAAATTCTCCCCCCCAACACTAGTTTGTTGACTAGGTACTTCAACACAGAGTGATTAGTAAACATTTTAAGGTGTCTTCCCAACAAGTAGTGGTAGAATTTTTGTAATGCATACACCATGGCTAGTCCCTCTCTCTCTGTAGTGGTGTAATTAACTTCGGATGTGGACAACTTCTTGCTGGCAAATGATAATGGATGATCAATGTCCCCTTCTCTAGGTTGTTCTAGTACTGCTCCTAATGCAATGGAAGACGCATCAACATGCACATGCAATTCCTTGATCCAGTCTGGAAAGACTAGAATAGGCGTAGTTACCATCTTTTGTTCCATTGTGTTGAAGCTCTGCTGGCATTCTTCTGTCCAATCGAACTGACAGTATTTCTTTAATAACTTCTCCATTGGTGTAGTAATATGAGCATATCCTTTGATAAATTTCCTGTAAAAGCCAGTATGTCCTAGTGCAATGCGCAGTTGTTTGACTGAAGTAGGTGGTGGTAAATCAACTATAATTTCAATCTTGGATGGATCCACCAACAACCCTTGCTTGCATACAATATGACCTAATAATACTCCAAATGGTGAGAAGAATATGCATTTATTCAAATTCAAATAAATTTTACACTGCCTGCATTTATCCAGCATTAGCCTTAGACATTCGATATGATTTTTCAACAAACTAAAAATAGTCCAATCATCAAAGTATGCTTCTAAAAACTTATGCAAAAATTCTTTGAACACTTCAACCACCACCCTGGAAAATATGGTTGGGGCATTCTTCAATCCAAATGGAATTAGTGTATATTGGTAAGATCTCCACTCTGTGGAAAACGTAGTCTTATGGTGGTCCTCCTTGGCGATGCGAATCTGATGGTATCCTGAAAACTCATCTGTAAAAGAATATACTTCTTGGCCTCCCACATTATCCAACACTTCGTTTGTGAATGGTGTAGGGAAAGGATCATTTAGACAAGCATGATTCATCTTCCTGAGAGCTATGAAAATCCTGATCTCACCTATCTTCTTATCTTGCACTACTGTGGGGCTAATCCACTCTGACTCCTTGATAGGTTCAATAATCCCTGCTTCCAACATTTTGTCGAGCTCAATCTTCACTTTTTCCTTATATTTCGGGTTCAGTCTGTAGGGTCTTTTCTTGATTGGCTACGCATCTAGTTTCAAAGGTATTCTCATTTCTCCCATAGGTCCTTTGATACCCTTCATATCAGTGAACTTGGTCAGGAACAAGTCCTGATACTCGTGCAATAATTCTATGATTTTATCAATGGTAGAAGCGTCCCAGTAATCTCCGACATTGGCAAGCTTTGGTGTCTCCTCTGTCCCAATATTGACTTTATTTATCTTTATCGGTTGTCCAATGAATGGAAGTTCAACTCCTGGTCCTTCCACATCTCTTTGGCCTTTTGTTTATACGATATTCACCTTCCTTGGATCATCGTCTTCTTTGGTATTAATGTTGTAATAGATCTGCAGTTTCTGGAGGGGCGCAGTCAATTCATCCTCTTATTGCTCCAAAGGGAGGCCAGATGCATCCTTAAATAATTTATGTCTCAACATCTGTAGTTCTTGATCTACTGAAGGAAATTCACTTTAAAAAAAAAGGTGTTTATGAAATTCTGGGTCATACCTTCCCATTCTGAAGTGACGAGGCACATCTCTGCTTGAAGGTACTAGTTAATCGGGGCGGTATCTAGCGTATTGATGAATTTGTGTACCCATTTTTCTCTAGGAATGTCACTTCAGGTCTCTTCTCATTTGCGTACGTGGTCCTTTGGGCAACTTCGACCTGTGTATCTTACTTCGCAGCTTCCTACTTGTGCTAAAAACCATGTTGCCATCAGAGTTTGACATTGTGTCCAGTCTGTGATATTTCCCTTGTTCATTCCCCACCATTTTGTCAGTGTGAATTTCATGGCCTCATCTATTTCCAATAGCCTCTGTTGTGTTGGTACACATTTCACAAATTCTGATAAGAAGTTCTCTAAAGGGTTCAGCCCATCAAATGTGGGTAGATTACTCACTGTTGTGCCAATCCAACGAACTTCATTGGTTAGCCTAGCACATCTTCTTGTAGATACTTCATACATCTGGTTCTGCCAGTTCTCCGGTGCTTCTTCTAAGTCAGACGAACATGTGTTGTCACTTCGCCAGCTCAGATTCTTGTCATCTATAGGGTTGATATATCCTGTTGTCTGGTTATTAATTTGTAGATGTTTTCCAGTTCAAGTGCGTGGTCTTCTTCTCTGATAGGCTCTGTATATCGTGGACCCTCATATGGATCTAAAGGTGCAATGATCCTAAGGCCAACTTTCTCAAATGTCATGCGTCTTTTATTTAGATAAACAACAGTAGAATTGTCAAAGGCCCAATCAATTCCTAATAGTGTAGGGTAAGGGCATCTATCATCAACAATTTCAATTACCTCAAAATCTGCAAAGATTCTTACTCCATCGATGTCCACTGGGACATGCTCTAATTGGCCAAATGGGCTGACAGCTTGTTGATTAGCCATGCGAAGCCTGATAGGGGAATACATCATCTTGGGTTTTCCCATCAGTGCCCAAGTCTGCTTCGTCATGACATTGACCTCCAACCCTAAGTTGAGGACCACATAGTCTATCTCATACTCTCCTATCTGAGCATTCAAGTGTAATTCTTTATCTGTCTTTCTCCTTTTTCCAATTTGGTGCACTACTCTATTCAGTAAAGGGTCTATCTTTCCTAGCTCATACTGCTTTATTAAATTTTGTAATTCTTGTAAAACTCCTTTATCTTGAATCAACTTAACACAAGTGCACAAAAATTCCATGAGTTTTCTTACCTCTTTCCCTTCTGTTGGCAATGCAGACAGATCAAACGCCTGAGGCATGCCGTATTCTTTGATTTCTGTTTGTCTCTTTGATGAAGATCCTTGACCTATGTTGAACTCTTTTCTTACCTCCTCGAATATCTTTCTTTCTTTCTGAGCATCGAACATTGGGGTCTTTTCTATATCTTTCCTGACTTCGTGGTCGTTTTCAATGTTTCCTTGAGTTTCTCTGTCTTCTCCTGTAGCAGCGCCTCCTTGAGTGATAACAATGAATCTAGGGTCTGCTCCGTGAGGTTCAACATATATCATTTGTACTTGTGGGTTATGCTGAGGTCCTCGTCTTTCCTGAAGTTTAGCCAGCAACATAGGGCATTCCTCTATGACATGCTCAAAGGAGTTATAGTAACTACAGGTTGTGCAAGGATTTTGACAATCCCTTGCTAAATGTCCTGGTTGTGCACAGTTATAACATATTATTTTTCCTCGACCTTGTCCCATACCTCCTCCTCCTCCTCGTCATCTGTATCCACCGTGAGGATTCAAGTTTTCTCTCCCCAGAGAGTTGTACTACAGAGTGTTTCCTTCTTGCTGTACTTCGCCTTGAATCTTGTATATGTCTCTCGACCTTTCATGCATGAGATCATAAGCTCTACAATCTTGATCATCATGCCCCACTGATTTCAAGAATGTACAATACAAGTTTGTGGGTTTCTGAACATACTTCTACATGTAGTAGCACTCACCTAGGTGATGCCTATTTCTGCATACATCACACCAGGGTAGGTTAACTTGCTTCAAGGGGCTCGATGCCTCTGAGGCCAAGTACTCATGAAATAAGGGACAGTGTTCCTTATCATGACCTTTAGATCTACATCTTACACACTATATATCTTCCCTTTTGTCTTTTCCCTTATCTTTCTTCATAGCTTCAACCTGTAAAGACAAACTAGTTAGCTGGCTCATGATCTGGCTAATACCTGAGCTAGATTCTCCCATCGGTGTTGATTCAAGCTTCATGGAGATCTCTAAATATTCTGCCTGTGATTCAATATTCTGCTACATAAGAGGGAATCTTATGTGTGGTAACAACGTAGCGATGGACCATTCTTTGTTCTATTCATCGGGGATCTGAAAAGTTAATCGACTTGTCAGGGTCTTGAATCTTTGGTTGAACTCCCAAACAGGTTCTGCTACCCTTTGTTTAATCTCTTTTAGTTCCATAATACATTGTGACTATGACTTAGGTTTCTTAAACTCTGTAAAATGTGCATTCTTGATCTCATTCAGGGGCTTGGGATGTGCCAGTCCTTGGACAAGTTTCATGTACCATCTCAGTGCGTGGTCCCTTAACGTAGTGTTGAACTGGGTTCTCTTGATGGTTCCATCAGTGATACTTTTAATATTCCATACAAATTCACACAGAAACCAATGTTGATCTAGATCTTTAGATCCATCTCCTCTAAAGATAGGGAGTCTCATTTCATCTGCCATAGAGTTGACTAGGCTTCTTGTTTGAGTAGATGTTGAATTACTAGTAATAGTACTGTGAAGATTTTGGTGGCTCTGACTACTCTGACTGCTAAGTACTGTTGGGACAATAGGAGGATTAATGTTACTTACTTCAGTAGTCCATGTAGTTCTTGAGTTTTCTAGCTCGCTTTGGTGAATTTTTTCAGCTTCCCCTTCTTTTGTTCTGGTGGGCTCTGGATGCTCTTCATCGGTTAGATTTACCACTTCTCCTCTATAGAAACCCTCTTCTCCATATTTTTTCTTAAACAAGTTCTCAAGGTGAACCCCTCGAAATACTTTTCCACTGCGCGTATGTCCTGCTTCTGTGTCACTATCACTGTCCGAGATTTTGAACATTAGCCTTTTCTGGTTCGACCAATCTACTGTATCTTCAAGATGTGGTTCTCATGCAAGAGCATCTTGATTCTTATCTTCATAAAGTGAAAAAAATTTCCTCTGGGTCCTTTGAAAAAGTATCTATCGGCTTGGCTATATGATTTTGTTATGTCAACAACAAACTCGGTGATATACCATCCAATGGTACTATCAAACCAATGATCTATTGCTCTAGATACAACATTGTCAATTCTCTTGACCTTCTAGATCAACGTCGGTGTCCAAACCACAGGAGGTCTAGATCTGATCTCAAACTGTGTGTCAGCTAACCTAGCCAACCACTCATGTAGCTCTTGATGGATTCCTCCAAAGAAGATCTTGTGAATGTCAGTGAAGATGTATCTTTGTAGTCAATCTTCAGTACTCAATTTAGGGTTCTTGTTCTGGGCTTCAGTGAAGTCCTTCTCTTGATCCTTTATCCACTTTTGAATCTCTGTCTTCGATGGGAACCACCTTGACATTCCCTTAAAAAGATTATGGTCCCGACAACAGAACCATTTGTTGGCACAAGGGCAGACCCAGGGTTCACTCCACAAGTGCACCAACAAGCCCTAGCTACTGGCCCTTTCGGCAACACCTACGAGGCAGATGCAGTCTCACCCAAAGCACCTATGAGGGGGTTGTATGAAAAATATGTCTACAACCAGGGGAATATCAAGTGGATATTATATAACAACAATCACAGTATTCATATCTCACTTATCAGCGAGATCTACCCTGCGTAGCTATAGATCTCGATATAACAAAGTAATGCAAATAACAGTATAATAATGACAGAGATTAAAGCATCAATCACTCACACAACACAAAATATACGTGGTTCACCCTCTCCCTAGGGCTACTTCCACATATCTGTGCTTATGATATATTAAGATAAATCTTACAGTTCATATCTACGCTCTTGGCCAGCAGAACCTCTCTCTTCTTCTCTCTTTCTCTCCCCCTTCGTGTGCACCCAACTGCAGGATCTGATCTTCGCACCCAGCTGAAGATCAACTCCACACCATGTACTAACTGGAAAGGAGAAAAACTAGTGGAAGTCTTGACCGAGTTTTGATATGCCCAAAGTGCATGATATAGCATGATATGCCAGTTATATTTGGTCTGGCTGACAATTTTATACAAAATGGTGTTTAGAGACTTGTTCATGGCCTCTACTTGTCCATTTTCCTAGGGGTAGTAAGGGGAAGAATGACCATGATTAAACCCATGTTTAGATGCTAGTTCTTCCATCATTTCATTATGAAATTGACTACCATGATCAATGACAATCTCACTCAAGATTTTGAACCTGGCTATAATTTCATTGAATATGAAGAAGGTGGTAGTCTTCCCATTGGATTTAACTGTCGGCATGGCCTCAACCCACCTAGTAAAGTAGTCTACGACCACGATAATGTGTTGATGCCCCCCAGTCGAAGTTGGGTTGCAATCCGCTAAGTCCACCCCCAACTTGGTGAAGGGAGCAAAAGTAATGACTGGATGGAGAGGGGATATATGTGAGCACATTTTTCGAGTAAACACCTGGCAGGGGTGACACTTCTTAACCACTTCAACGCAATCTTTAAATACAGATGGCCAAAAATAACCGGTTCATAAAAAAAATTGGGCCTTCGCAAGCCTGGATAGATGACCACCACAAGCCCTACTGTGGCAGTGATCCAGGTGGATATTGGTGGCCACCCACCTATTCCACTTGAACCCCCACCATTTCTTCTTTCAGTTTTTCATTTTTTGCACAGTTTACTATTTTTAGCAGTTTTTTCGGGTCC
>JZKD02S0743976.1:70354-97296 GCA_000966675.3 Picea glauca
CCCCCGCGTGGAAGAGTGTACATACTTCTGGGGTGTAAATACTTCATGGGGTATAAACATGACTGAAAGCAAGGACCTCTGAATCAGGAAGATAATCAGGCTCCACAACCAACAAGCTTGGTATCGTATACATCATCGTTCATCTCACAAGAGATGCTAAGGGAAATTCAAAGTTTGAATATAGAGAAAAATTGTCTCCATAATAGGGGTTTGATGACGAGACGAGGAAAATGTGTTCATCCGCAAATGGATCAACATGAATAACATCCTCGTCCAATCGAGGGAAGTTAGATATTAACTATACAAAAACTAGTGATTTTTTGGATTTCGTAAAGCGAAATCAAGATTGAACTCATGTAGGATGATAATCCATTTATTATACTTTCCCCCTATGATACACTTGGTAAGGACATATTTAAATGGATTGACATCGACAACCACAACAATTTTGCAGAGCAATATATAATGTCATAACAGTTGGACTACATGAATGGCAACCAAATCTAGCTTTTCAGCATGAGAATATTTGAGTTTAGGGATGACTAAGTTTTGACTAAGATAGTAAATGACGTGCTCATGGATCTCATCATCCTCCTGAACCAACACCATACTAATCGTCTCTTCAGTCGTGA
The DNA here is from genome assembly GCA_000966675.3 of Picea glauca. Lineage (NCBI taxonomy): Eukaryota > Viridiplantae > Streptophyta > Pinopsida > Pinales > Pinaceae > Picea > Picea glauca. Next base: position 70,987 of record JZKD02S0743976.1, read on the forward strand.
CGAAATAAAGCAAGTAACCTCTACTGTAGTCCGGATACTTCAGCAGAGGCGTCGATACCAAGGCTTTCTTCAAAGCATCGAAGGATTCCTGGGCTCGCTCATCCTGGATAAAAGGAGTGTCCTTCTTCAAGAGACACATGAAACCCTTAGTAATATTGACATAGTTCACTATAAACCGACGTAAAAATTTATCTTTCCCCTGTAAACCTTGAAGTTGGAGAATAGTGTGCGGAGGAGGCAATCAAAGTATTGCCTCAACCTTTAATGAATATACCATGATCCTAGTCTCAGAGACTAAAAATAATAGAAAACAACCTGACCTAATGTAAAAGATGCATTTATAAGGGTTCAACTGGATGCAATAATGGCGACATATTTCAAATACTAGTTGAAGGTGCCTAGGGTGATCCACCCTCTTACAGGAGTGAGAAACAAGATCATCAAGATGGGCTTAGACTGTATGCTTGAGATCGTGAAATGCAAAGGTTTTAGCATGTTGGAAGGTTGCTTCTGTGTTTTCAAGGCCAAAAGGCATCTTCCGGTATGTGAAAGTACCCCAAGGGAAAATAAATGTCATCTTATGTTGGTCCTTAGGTTTAATTTGAATTTGGTTATACCCTAAAAATATGTCCATGAAATAAAAAACTTTGCTTCCTGCACACTTGTCAAGAATCTGATTCATTAAGGGTGTCAAGAAGTTTCCTTTAGGATAGGCTTTATTCGGGTCGCAAAAATCCATGCATACATGGATGGTTCCTTGCTTTTTATTCATAGGAACGGGATTGGATACCCATTCAGTCAAGGGAACCAGGTAGATAAAACCAAAATTAAGCAATTCTTATACCTCTTCCTTAATAGTAGGGGCCTTCCGAGGATTGATAATTCTAAAACATTGTCAAACAGGCTTAGCATCCAGGTAAGTTTTAATCTCATGTTAGAAAATTCAAGGGTCGATTCCTGGCATCTCTTCATATGACCAAATGAATACAGCTCATAATTCCTTGAAGAGTTCAGTGTAGATTATAATTTCTTTTGGAGAACAATCCACATCGATGTACACATTTCAATCTTTCCAGGGATACGAGAGATATCGATCGTGATGGTAGGGGAGATAGTTGCCATGTTTCCTTCGACATAAATTTCATGCATATCAAGTGGAACTACAGCGTGACAGACTATCTCGCTCAAAGTAGATCTAAAGTCATCTTGTTTGATTCTAGCAAGCTCTGGGAGAAAATAAGAGTGATGATGCATATCATCCCAAGGTTTGTTAGAACCATTCATGGCCTCAATGATAGATTCATATGAAGGCAAAGTCTCATCAAGGAAGTAATGTGAAGAAGACGATGAAGTGGCCCAACATGGGCTCCAGGACAAGATCCTCCTTGTCCGTCTGCGAGGTAGTAGGATCCAGATCAGCGGAAGAGTCAAGAAAAAATTGATATACAATCTTTGATGCCAATAGTGGCAAGGCCATTCCATAATGTGATTGACCTTCACAAGACGTCTTTGAGGAATGTAGGGTCCAAGGATCGTTAAAATAGGAAGTGCGGAAAGTAACAGACCTCTCTAACAAAACATGCCTACTGGACATGGCGTAAATATGGTGAACTGATGCCATGAAGTTGAAGGTACCCATAAGGGATGAATACATTCTGAAACCAATATTCTCAGTTTCCAGATGATAATTGTCGATCATGGGGATCTATGGTCCAAAAGATGCAATGGACTAGCATACGCAAAGGACAACCGATCGATCATCACGATCTTCCCATTGTGAGGAAAACAAAGAGTACAGAAGAAAAAAGATATGTTTGCAGTCATAGCGTAAGTCCAATTGCATCCTAGTAACAATTTATAGTTGAGGGGTGAATCAACCACCTCAACATACACCTCTACCATCTTCCCACCTAACTAGACTGGAAAGGAAGGAAGAATACTGTGAGGGTGGAAGGAACGACCTTCAAAAGTAGTCAACATGGTTGGAGACTGAGAAAGGGTCAGAGAGCCGAGGGATTTCCAACAGACCAAGGACATCACACATGTTGCAGCACCTTAATCAACAACAATACACTTGATGGTATACTTTGAGTAACCCACATGGATTTGGAATGCCAGATGGTAAGGCAAGTGAGGCTTCACATCTGTGACGTCAAACTTGATAACTTTCGAGCCACAAGGATCTAGAGCTCCTAACGCAGATAACAAGGAATTCCTCTGTGAAGGAGACATCTGGAGTACCTCCAGAGCTAACATCGCACAAGGGGTTTTACCCAGGTCCTCAACAATGGAGTAATTTTGGGCATCTCTAGCATTAGGATTGTGGGTAGAGCACTTAAGTACTCCTTTCAGAATATGAGGAAATGGCTCTAGTTTTTTTATCTATAAGGGCGTCTTCAGAGGAGGGGGAGACTCTAGACCAGGTACAGTCTATGGAGAACTATAATCATGAGATCAAGTGGCTACATTAACCTTAGATTTAACCATATTGATGGATAAACAATCATCATCTTGCGTTGGTGGGTTTTGACTCCCACTCGCCACATTTCCGGCATTCGAGGAGCTGGAGGCCATGTGTTGGTTATGTGGAAAAGGATTAGTCATCACGGGGGGCGGTGAAGATAAAATCATCGCAATTTCTGCAATTTTGGGGCATAAATGGGCAAGGTGATCTTCTGTACAAAGCTTACAGGGAAAATTCACCTTCCGCCTTTCTTTCTTTCCCTTGCCAACATTATTATTCGTCTTCTCATTATTACCATTGTCCTTGGATTTATTATTATTCTTCCCACCCTTACAATTATTATTACTTCCTTTATTTTTATTCCCTCTTGGTTGCTTGTTACCATTCGGACCGGTCGATGATTGCACATAACGTACATCCACCGAATGAGTGGGATTTGAGGACACAAACGAAGTTGGACCTCTTGCATACTGGTTTAGAGACAAGTATTTCAAATGGCTTGTCATAGATTATTCTGATTTCACATTGACAAAGCCCACAATGACATCGGCATGAGGCCCAAGATTTTGTCTAAGACTGAGTATATATAAGATCTAATTGTTGGGCTTTAAAAATTGCTTCTTCCTCACAAGTAAACCAGATATAGAAACATCCTTCGAAATATAAGGCAGGAGAGATTTAAGGAACCACTCTAGAAAAAAATTTGGGGGTATGTAGGCCTTTATCAACCTATTCTGTCTACGCCACTCCTAGATGTGATCCGAGATATGAGTGGCCATGTCCTAATGAAAGGTCGATAGATTTTTTTATGCCAACATCCTAATGAACTAGCAATTGGAAGTGGTTAAGGAAGACTAAAACTAACTGATTAAAATTTTTGTATGCCCCCCTAGGTAGCTTGATATACCATTTCGCGGAAACCCCCATGAGGGTGCATTGAAACAATATTAACTGAATAGAATCATCATTAAGGGAATTCGAAGAGCACCAAAGGTGAAAAGTGGTAATGTGATCACTAGGATCCTCACCAGTTGTTCCCTCGAATTTTGGAATATTTGAAAGAAGCTTAGTGGGGATGGAGGGCCATGACGAATCATGACGCATGGGGTCATTCATTAACTTAGACAAGTTTGGAATATTTAGCGTGGCCAAAAAAGGGAGGATGGGTTGTGACATTTGGCCCCAAGCTCCCTGGAAATATTATGGTTGAGGAATCACATCCCATCCAGGGTTTTGGTAGGCACCATAGCCTTGTCTGGGATTATAATATCCTCCTCCAAACGGATTCATAAGGGGTTGGTTGGGCACCATTCTAGTATGAATGTTTTGATGAGGGTTGTAAAAACTGCCCCCAACCAGAGTGGCTCCAGGTTGTGGGTTTCCAAGGGATGAAATTGACCTCCTCCAGGTGTGACTCCAGAGGATAAAGGTGGATTCATCATGACAAATGTGTTGGTTGGGATCGGTATAGAGGAGGTGGGTGTAAAGGATGGAACATGAGAAATAGCTTGTCCTCCAGGTTGGTTACTCCATCCAGAAGCAACAAGATTAGACCCAGGATTAAGAGGAGGAACACCTTTAACGGTAGGAGTCATTTGAGGGACATGAGTGCCACCAAATGAGAATGGAGTGTGTGGAGGAGTTTTTACCCAAAGTCCAATGTTATTATTTGTACCAGTCGCTGGGATGGATTTTGAAAACTGTGATGTGAAGATCGACATACCATAGGAAAAAGGACTAGAGGCCATAGGGATGGACTGAACATTATAGCCTAGTGAGTGAGAAAGAGACCCAAAATGGTTCGTGGTTATAGGTTGAGTAGTCACTATATGAAGGGTAGAGATGATGATAGGCACCTCTGAAACTACAACCATTGTGTTTGAAGGTGTCTAAGGGGTATCGTTAACTATAGTAGGTATGGGAGTCAAAGGGCTCCCAGTATCTTGCTGACTCGATTCAATACTCATATGATTTGGTTTATTTTTGGCACTAAATGAGAGTGGAGATATAATAAAACAATGTACAGAGATTTCCTAGATATCCAATAATATAACAGAAATGTATCAGATATACAATAATACACAATTTTCTATTAATGAGCGAAAATGTACAAAGACTGTAAAAATACAGAGTGAAAGACTCGCTAGAATGGTGGCAGCTTATCTCTAAGAAGAGATGTTTCTGCTACTCGTATTCACAAGAAAATTATTTTATAATGAGGCTCCAAAGGCCTCTTTATCATAAAGAAAATCCAAAACCCTAACCCCGGAAGATGAAAAGCCAACAATTTTGTGGACCCTGTTTTGGGTATTTTGGTCTATCAACTTCCCTAGGGCATAACTTTGGCATACAATCTCTGTTTGGGGAACAAGATAGCTCGTTAGAAAGGTATCATTGAGGAAATTTATTTTGGGGGCTCAATTAATCCTTCATATATCTTTGAGAAGCTAGATCCCAAAAAACCTTCATTTAGGCCCTCAAAATTGCCTCGGAAGTTAAAACTACTAAAAATAGTAAATTGCCAAAATTTCCAGAAAACTGTTTTGAGCAAGTTGGAAAAGGTGGGCCGCCACCAATATCCACCTGGATCATCATCCTTGTACAATAACAATTCTGATAAGTGGAGGTGTGTGTACTCAAAATGTGGTGGTAGTTGTAACAAGCGGTGAGACTTGAGACAATGACTCAAGAATCAAGATATAAAAATCAAATCCTAAGGCCAACTAGTAATAAAAGAGCACACCAAAATAATCAAATGTCCAATATGCACATAAACAAGATAAAGTGGTTGAAAGGGGCCTCCCTCTCTAAATTAGGTATGCCTCACCCAAGCGGGGCCTGAGACTCCTCTGCTAAAGATCGAAGGTATCATAATCAATTATAAGGGCCCTCGTGGGATTAAAAACCAGTCGATCAGATCCCCCTGGAGAGGTAATCCTCCATAAAGGATGTGTGTTTTCTAACCCTTATCTGACCCAAGGTACCTATAGAATAACCCCTGCAAGTAACCTATGTGGTACCTAAGTCAATCAACTAAGCAACCACGATATAAAATATGCATAGGCGAACAGTCATAAGTCAGGTACACCATATGGGTAGGGTAAAAAATCCTGAAACCTTGAAAGCACTGCCTCTCATAGAGGTAAGGGTACTAGCAAGATCCCCATATACGAATAGATCCCCATAAATATATCTGATGCTAAGAAGGTATCAGGGGAATATCCCTTCAACCAACCTCATGTGACCTCGCGCTTAACTCCGGTGTAAGTGGATCCTCCTGATATTACCAATTATACAATGGATTTCCCCACTCCCTTAGTTAGACACATATGTTGATTTAATAGCCTTGGAGAAATTTACTCACAAAATCCTATTCCAAGGCTCTAAATCCTAATCTAGTTTGTGCACCCTAGAAAAATAAAATCATTACTAATCATTTTTTAATTATAATGTTACTTTTAGTGACCTTGCTTACTCAAAAAAGTGCAGTCATGAAACTAGTGATGTTATGACTTAACAAGTAAAATAAATGAATATGAATACAATGCAAAGTCCTAACTTCAATTCTCAATAAATGATATGCTTTTCAAAATGCAATTCTCAATTCAGTTCTATAATTCTAAAATAAAAATGCAATCTTTCTTTAAATGTACTAATATCAATGATAAGGAATCTAAAGATCAAAATGCCAACAATGTAAAATGCCTAATATTTTTGTATTTTCAATATAAGAGAATGAAAATGCAAGGAGTGAATGGTAGCTTGATATAAAAACTCTATTGTGTGTAAACAGAGATAAACCGAGTAGGATATAAAGAAGAAAAACACCCAGCCCAGGATGCAAGGACAATCAAATGAAAATGATGATGAGAAAGCCACCGCCCAAAAATTCAACCAAAGAAATATTTCCTGTCATTCCATAGACATTTAATAGTCATAGCAGAGACCCATGAAGACTCAACAATTATCAAAACCTATCTAACAAACATCAAGGGAAAAGCATGTATATGCACTTATTGTAGAAGGACAACATGTGCATGTACGTGAATGTCAGGAAAAAACCTGTGTATATGTGTTAAAACACAGGCAGGCTAAGGAGACAGATAAGAAAATCAAACCTAGAATGAACAGAGGCTATCAAGAAATCATACAACAAGAAACTCAATATAAATAAGAGAAATCTAAGGAGAAAAACACTCCAAATCCGAAAAATATGATTCTTTCCCCAGTATGGTCACCAATTATGTTACGAGGAAAATCTCTCTATGGCTAGGGGTAAACGAAAATAGATGGAAATGACTGCATAAATCAACTCTAATGTTAGGTATGATATATAAACAAATATGCTATCAAGACAAGATAAAAGGCCTACCTCTTCTAGACATTCGATGAAGTCCACCGTTGAGTACTTGACTCAAAGCAATACACGTGCAACTTGTCCTCAACAACCAAGAAATGAAAGAATATGGTGATAATATATAATGTTACCACATTACATAGCATAATCCATCAAAATTCATAACAAATACATCCATGGAATAACAATTCAAATATTTTCAAGATATTAATTGGACGAGAAAATAGTATTTCTATTAAAATGTAATTAGGAGAAGTGAATGAATTACTAACTTCCATGTCGGCATGGTTCGGAACCGATAAACTAAGTTCCTTCTAGTTGGACCTCCACCACTTCAATCCCCCACCAAAGGCAAGCTCATATAAGAGAGACAATGAGGTTCTCAATCATGTAGGGAAGATCTTGGGGGTTGTACCATGTGTTCAGACTTAAAAGGACAAAGGGATGCAAACTCAATATGAAGTGAATAATTTCTCCAGAGTAACTTTTCTCTCAAATTTGAATTCTTCTCCTTTTTTCCATAGCTCGAATTTGGCCTATTTGTAGCCTTCAAGTGGAACTGAAGGGTCAAGTCAGAACATTTCCAGTATATGGAAGGCCAAGGATCATAGATCTTGTGACGTGACATGGAAACCCGACACCATTTTTTAATTTTTGGCACAAATCCCAATGTACATGGGTTGTAGTGGTACAACCTACATATACACATGTTGCACTATAGGTAGGGCCCGTATATGTGGAAAAATAATTTTTTTAGCTCTGGGATTTGCAAAAAGTGACTTCAAGTCTGTATAGGGAAATTGAAAAAGGCCTTTTGTGCAAGTTTGCATAGGGTGAGGAAAAAATTGCTATAACAATCATGGAAGAGTACATAGACATCTTGTCCTCACCCATCGAGGTATCAATGCATTTCCAGGTCAATCATCCAATTGATCTAACCCCTGGTGCACCTCTGCCTAATGGACCAGCATATCATCGCTCATTGATGGAAAATGATGAAATCAAGTGTCAGATCCAAGAGCTTCTTCAAAAGGGGCACATCAAACCCAACTCCTCCCCTTGTGAAAGCCCGATTGTACTGGTGCAGAAGAAATATGGGACATGGCAGCTCTGCATTGATTACACAACATTAAACAAAATCACAGTTAGGAACTGGTACCCAATTCCCAGAATTGATGACCTGCTTGACCAACTCAAGGGGGCAATGTTCTTCAGTAAGATTGACCTAAAGTATGGCTAATTGATGTATGGAAGACAACTTTCAAATCTAAAGAAGGTCTCTTTGAATGGATGGTCATCCCCTTTGGCTTAACAAATGCACCAACCACTTTCATGAGGTTGATGGATGATGTATTGAGACCCTTCGCCAAATATTTTGTGGTGATATATTTGGATAAAATCCTCATATTCAACAAAACTTGGGAGGAGCACATGCAACATATTCAACAAGTTTTGAGCACTCTGCAGCAACACAAACTATATTCCAACTTGGAAAAATGCTCCTTTGACATGAACATGGTCCAATAATTGGGCTACATTATTGATGAGCATGGGATACTTGTTGATCCAGCTAAAATCCAAGTCATTCGTGACTGGCCAGCCCCAACGACACTAACTAAGATTCTAAGATTCTTGGGACTGGCCAACTTCTACCGACAGTTCATATTGGGATTCTCCCATATTTCCAGGTCCCTCATCCAAGTGACCAATAGTGGTGGCAGGGAAAAGTTTGCATGGGGGAAGGAAAAACAACTGACATTTGATGATCTAAAGCATCGCTTGTGCTTAGATCTAGTACTCTCCTTACCCAATCAGAAACAATCATTTGACATTGAGATGTATGCATCCAACTATGCTGTAGGCGCAGTTCTCACTCAACACGGTCATCCGACAGCATACCATAGTGAGAAAATCTCACAAAATAGTTGGGTTTTTTTGTGAGTTGTAATATATGTTATTTCCGGTCAACCTGGCACTCAGGCTCTCTTTATAGTAGGTTCAAATTATCACTTGACCTCACTGAGAAGAGCTAGTGGTGATGGATCATATATGCGGTTTCATTCTTGGTTTCGACCTTCCTCTATTTTTTACCCACTAGTGGTGTGGGCATACACAATTTTGGGCAACCGACCATTTATGAGGTTATAACCTTTTAAGAAAACATGTCCACCTTAGTACAAGGTAATCACCCAAGCCTTAACTACTATCCGGAAATACCCCACCTATGACAAGGAAATGTATGCCATTGTACAATCTTATCGTCAATGGAAACATCACATTCTGGGAAAGGAGACAATAATCCACACTGATCACAATCTTCTACAGTTCATACAGACATAGGGGAAGTTGCAAAACAACCACCATCATAAGTTTGCTGCCTACCTACAGTAGTTCCATCTGAACATCAAGTATAAGACAGGGAGCACAAATCATGTCATTGACTACCTCAGTCTACCCCCTATGGCTACACTCACCATCATGCTCCATTCATGTGGACATGAGGAATCTTAGTGGCCCCAACTTTATCAACAATATCTGGACTTTGCAACCACCTATCAGCTCTTAGGTATAGGCGTGAATGTCATCGCTTTTCACATTCAGGATAGAATGTTATACCATATGGGCCATCTCTGTGTTCCTACAAGAGATAATGCAAATATGAGTTGGGAGGCTCACTACAGCCGGATGGCCAGACATTTTGACGTGGATAAAACTTTGGTCGTTTTATAAAAACATTTTTATTGGCCAAAATTGTGATAGGACCTCAACAAGTATATCATATCTTGCATTGCATGTGCCATTGCCAAGCTGACCATTTAGAAGCAATTCTTATACACCCCTCTTCCCACTCCCCAGAGGCCTTGGGAATCCATCTCGATGGATTACATGTCTGGTCTTCCGTCCACCAAGCAAGGCTATGATTTTGTATTTGTGGTAGTTGATCAGTTTTTGAAGATGGCCATCCTCATAGTCTACAAGAAGAGCATTGAAGTTGCAGATACTTCCAAGCTCTTCTTCGAATGTGTTTGGGTCCATTTTTGAATACCACAGACCATCATCTTCGATTGGGACAACAGGTTCCTCAACACATTTTGGTCGAGTCTATGGTCACTCTTGGACACCAAGCTCACTAAATCCACCACTATCTACCCCCAAAATGGTGACCAAACATAGGTCTTCAATCGAATGATTGTGAACATCCTGCGAATGTACAACTCTAAGCATCCACGTACATGGTGTGAGAGTCTTACCTATGTTCAACACAACTACAATAGGGATCTCCATAGCTCCATCGACCATATCCCATTTCAGGTGGGGTTGGGATTCCAACCCTTGGGTCCCATTGATGTTATACTACCTCTTGCAACCACACATGCATAATCTTCCCATGTTCAGTTTGAGACCGATAAAGACACTAGATTCATTGAGGGGATTCAACACATCCTCCAATAGGTCCATGAAATTTTCCATAAATACCATGTTAAGTACAAGCAAAACCATGATCACCACAAGGTATTGCACCCATTTCAGGTGGGAAACAAGTTCTGGTTACATTTGCAGAAAGATCACCTTACAGGCCCCATCAGAAGCTCTACCTACTGCACTATGGGCATTACATTTTCACCAAGGATGTGGGTAGGAATTATTTTGAGCTCAAGATTCTACCCTTCCTTGGATTGCACCCAGTGTTCAATTTGGACCTTCTTTGGCCATATTTTCCACCACTATTGGATGCCTCAAGGATCACATAACAAATGACACCAACATAGCTCAAACCTGACTACATGGAACAAGCATCCAATGATAATATAGTGGACACACAGGTCAAGGGAACTCTCCAACAGAGGATCTATCTTTATCGGGTTGTTAAGGAAGAGAAAATCCTACACTAAGGCAAGTGCCTCAGTAGAGGCCAAGTTCAACAGAAATTTCCTCACCTGATGGGGGAAATCAACACAATGGAAATCATTTCTTCCTAAGGGGGGAGGACTGATCCATGTGGATATTGGTGGCCACCCACCTATTACAACTGGCTCCTCTTGACAATTTTTAGTTCAACACGTTCTTCTATACTTCTTTGTAATTGTGGGTTATGCACTTCCGAGGCTGTTAGAATCCCTACACATATTCCAGGTGGATACTGGTGGCCTCCCACCTACTCCAATTGGCTTATTTTGGAGGTTTTCATGTCAACACATATTTCTATACTTCCAGGGCCGTTTTGGGGCCCTAAATAGTGTTTTTTTAACTTGCCACAATCAAACTATAGATGAAGTTAGAGTTTGACAGCACAATGTGTAGTTCTTGAAAATACCTTTCCACTGGGCTATCATGTGCCTAAAATGAAGGTCGTATGCAAAATTTGCGACCTCGAGAAGTTGAGGTACCAACTTACCCAGTGGGGCCCACATAAATTTTGGTGTTTCACCTCCTAGAGTTAGGTTTTTGCATGTCTAGGGTTTTGGCAATCATGACTGATGTTAAAAAGGCCTCTGGAGCCCCATTGTAACCATTCTTCTCAGATGGATGCGCGTAGCAGACACATATCTTATTAGAGATAACTACCACCATTCGAGCAAGTTGTTTTCAGTTCTACAGTTTTACAGTTTCAACCTATTTCATTTATTCAATAGAAATTATTATTCACTGGATATCTATTGTTGTTCTCCATATCTTTTTGTTATTGTATTTAGTATGTTAGTCAGTTCGTTCCGCTCATAAATCCATATCATGAACAAACTAGTGTTGGGGGGAGGATCTACAAATGCTTGTTATTGTCCTAGGAGTATGATTTTGAAGTTATCATGAAGCCATGAAGACTGAATGCAGGACCATACCATTTTTCGTGGATTTTGACAGGAGAGGATGCAAGTAACCTAGATGATATCCTACTAGATACGTAATTGTTTTCAGTCAATATGGTAGACGATCATTTTTCAAAAAGTGTTCTATACTTAAGCACAAGAGTGGCGCCATCCGATATGGAAATAGCCTAGAGGAAACAACTAGTGTTCAGATCAACCGATTACTAGTTAATCGTAGGAAACTTATATAAGTTAGACATAGATGGGATACTATGACGATGTGTGATATAACACAAAAAACCGATGATTTTAGTAGAAGCACGTGATGGAATTGCATGAGGACATTACATAGGAAAGGAAACAATGCATAAGATTTTGTGCATATGGATATGCTAGCCTACCCTCCATAACGACATGAATGAATATTTCCAGATTTGTGACATTTTCCAAAGAGTGGGAAGACCATCACAAAGGGATGAGATGCCCTTGAATCCACAAGTTACCTTACAAGCATTTGACAAATGAGTAATGGATTTTGTCAGACCTATTTACCCACCAACAAGAAGAACATGATATAGACATAATTAGTGCAACAAACTTCTTGAACAGATGAGAATAAGTATAACCTGTTACCAATTGTAGTGTGGAGACAGTTGAGAGATTCTTCTTTGATAACATAGTCACCAAGTTTGGTGTCCTAAAATACTTATTAGCACCCAGGGACTCACTTTCGAAATAAGACAATTACATCACTAACATAAGAGTTCCAGATACAACATCGAAAAAGCACCCCATGTCACCCACAAGCAAATGGAACAATGGAGGCCTTCAACAAGATACTGGAAAATTCACTGACCAAGGTGTGCAACATAGGGAGATATGACTAGGATTTAAAGATCCCTACAATACTCTGGGATTAAATAATTACATAACTACAAGCAAGAAACGGACAGGAAAGACACCCTTTAAGTTAGTATTCGGTCAAGAAGTAGTCATGCCCATGGAATTTATTGTACCGAGTCTATGCATTGTGGAAATGAAAAATCTTACAGATTCCAAAACAATAGAATAAAGGATATCACAGTTATTAATATTAGAGGAAGATCTCTTTAAATTAGGTTTCCATCAACAAGTACATAAGGCATGGAAAAAGGCATGGCACAATAGATACATCAAGTACAAGAAGTTCCAAACAAGGGATCTAGTACTTCTCTATGACAACAAATTCTTACAACACCCAGGAAATTTTAGGATGCATTGGTTAGGACCATATGTGTTCAGACATGTGATTGACGTAGGTGTTGTTCAACTAGAGCAGTTGGATTGATCTAGGATATTTTCATCTTGACTTATAAATAATTGCATGGAATGATCATAAATTAAAGTGCACCATTAAAAAAGGGAAAACTCAAAAATGAAGAGACATAAGCATCACATCTGAACACAAAATCTTGATAACAAAGTTCATCCTTGGTGGACTACGTCCTCGGGTCCTGCTCTCAAATGGGTAGGCTCTTTCATTAACTCAACAAAAGAATTTGGAAAAATACATAAGTATACCTCATTCTAAAATCAAGTTGCAGATATAATGCTCAGATCGGAAAACAAACAACACCACTAAATTCGCAGCGTCGAGTTACCCAAAAATTATTGTCTCCATGCCTTGATCTGACTCTGGCACTCCCAGGCCCAAGAAGAATTATTTCTCAGTTTCCGTGCCCTCTGCAACCTACAATAATGATTGTACCACATCGAGATTCATGTCCATGGGTTGTACAGTCAGCGCCCCCCCTTTCCATAGCTGGGAAGAATACACCTATTAAGTAATTAATTAGGTGGTATGTACCAAGTGGTAGTCACGACATATTGGTTATGGAAGAACGTATTAAGGCTTGGGCTTAGGCGAAGGTTCTGGGGTCGATCCCCATGGACTTCGCTTTTTGTTTGTGTTTGTTATATTGTTTTCAATGTATATTTATTCCCCACTAACTTTAGCGGTATCACTAGAAGGTATACCAGTTGTTTCCAAAGTTAGCGTGGTCTGCCAGATTTGGCGGACGCGCCAACTTTTTTTGTTTTCAAAATTCATTCACGGGTGTTCCTTGGGCATTTCCCGCCTACCACATGGAAGCCCTTTATTGGGCCATGTGGAAGCCTCTCATTGGGCCACACTTCCCCCTTCCAAGTCATCACACCACATCAGTCGTATGGACTGTACAAACTACCACATGGCACGATCCGACTAGTCCACGAATCGGTCCGAAAATACAATAATCGAGTGACATGTGGAAGCCTCTGGTGGTGCCACATCATCATGTTGATGTCATCATGCTACGTGTCACTTCCCTACTCCTACCACATGTTTTTTATAGATGATGACATCATCTATGTGGATGTTGACTCATCCCCTATTGACTCAGCTAGGTTGACCAAACTTTGACCGCAAATATCTTTCAATCCGTAACTTCATTTGACGAGTCGTTTGCACTGTTAGAAATCTTGCGACATGCTCTTCATGATCTTCTTATTTTCACTAAGTTTTGGGAACTTTGAATTTTTTCCCTTTCTCTATCTGTTGGATCCATTATGAGCATTATGAGTTGCCTCTGTGAGTTGTAAGTTGTTCTTAGCCTTCTCTAGATCCTTTTTGGATCACGCCTTCCCACTGGGAGCTTTTTGGACCACCAAAATATTTCATCAATAAACATGTAAGTGAGGGAAGAGTCCCCTCACTTTTTCCTTATCGATCCACTTTTCCTTGCTTGGATGTGTTACTTTTAAGCCTACTCGAAGATAATCAACACCACCCATGCATGAAGTCCTCATCCTCCTGTCTAGGATGATATCTTCCTATAGCTCATCTAAGTACTCAGATGAAAACTCATAAATTAAAGGTATTGAAACTTCCTCATCTTGATCCATGATCATGGGAGGCTTAAAAAGTTTCAAGTTCTCAATGTTCACAACTGAGTAAATATGCATGTAAGGTGGAATATCTAGACGAAAATCATTGGTACCACTTTTCTACAAGATAGTGAAGGGTCCATAATGGATGGGCTTGAGTTTCTTTCCTTCACCCTTCAATATCTCCTTGTTGATGTGAAGCCATATCCAGTCTCCAACCTGGAATTGATAATCAAACCTGTACTTGTCATGTCGATCTTTATACTATGCTTGAATTTTCTCCAATTGTTCCCTAACTGCTTGGTGTATCCGCTGGATCCTCTGGATGAACTTGTGGGATCTGTCCTATGTTCGTTATTCATTCACATCGGCATCTTTCTCATACACAAGTCCAAAGGAGTCTTTGCTAAGTACCCAAAACATGTCTCAAAAGGTGAACTCTGAGTGGATGAATGTAAAGCTCGGTTGTACACATGTTGTACATAAGGTATCTGTTCATCCCATAACTTGGGATGCCTGCCACAATAGCCTTGAAGAAAAAGTACCACTGTTCAGTTTACCATCTTTGTCTGTCTGTCGGTCTGTGGATGGAAAGAAATGCTCCTCTTCAATTTGGTGTCCATCATTATCAACAAGTTATTCCAAAAGTCCCCAAGGAATCGAGTATCTCAATCCGAGACGATGGATTTGGGTAATCCAAAGTGAACCCAAACATGATGAAATAATATATTAGCAGTCTGCTCAGCAATGATCTAATTTTTACATGGCATCAAGATACACATATTGTTGAACCTATCTATACAATATAGTATAGAAATAATCATGATCCCCATTGGTCATTGGTAAACCCCCTACAAAATCCATGGAGACACTTTCCCATGGATGGGATGGAACAGGAATTGGTGAGTATAGCCCTAGTTTTCTATTAGTGGGCTTACAAGTAGAACACATCACACACCCCTTTACATATTTAGTTACAATTTCTTTCATTTGAGGCCAGTAACAAAACCTCTGTAAATGAGCCATAGTTTTTCCTACCCCAAAATGCCCAGACACAAGAGAAGTGTGAGCTTCTCGTATGACATGGATTCGTTCACTTGTAGGAATACATAGCTTTCCAAGATGGTAGAGTAGTTTTCCCTGTAGACAATAGTTATCTATCTATGCACCAAGGGTTACCTTCGCATATACTTCTTTAAAATA
This sequence comes from Picea glauca, assembly GCA_000966675.3. NCBI lineage: Eukaryota > Viridiplantae > Streptophyta > Pinopsida > Pinales > Pinaceae > Picea > Picea glauca. The sequence continues at coordinate 86,720 of JZKD02S0743976.1, forward strand.
TTCATTGATGGCATATTGTTCTACATAGCTATCATGAGATAAAGAAGTATTCTTCAAAACAATAGAAGCAACAATAGGAGGTCTAGAAAGCATATTAGATACCTTGTTACTTGCACCCTTTTTATACTTGATTACCAAAAGAAATTGTTGTAGAAAACCCATCCACCTGTAGTGTCAAGATTGTTTCAATTTGGTCTGTGCTTGAAAATAATGTAAGGGTTGGTGATTTGTGTGTATGATTTTTTCCTTCCCTAACAAGTAGTGCTTCCATTTTTTTACGCTTTGGAATAATGCATACAACTCTTTATCATATGTAGGATAGTTAACAACAACTTGGTTAAAAGTTTCAGAGTGGTAACATATAGGCTTACGATATTGCATCAATATTGCACCCATGGCGTATCTGCTGGAATCTGTCTCGATCTCAAAAGGTTGTTGAAGATTCGACAGTGGTAATACAGGTGCGGTATTGATCTTCTATTTAAAAATGTTGAAAGATTTTTGTTGCTTTCCTTCCCACTGAAAAGTGTTCTTCACACTGGTTAATTCATGCAAAGGAGCTGCTATAAAGGAGAAGTTGGGAATGAATCTCCTCCAATACTGGACTGCACCTAAGAAGCTTTGGACTTCGGTTACACTCTTTGGCTCAGGCCATTTTAAAATTACATCAATTTTGGAAGGATCAATTTTCAATTGTCCTCCTCCTACAATATGACCTAAGTACACAAGTGCAGTCTTGCCAAATTCACATTTAGACAATTTTACATACAACTTTTCCCTTTGCAAAGTATCCAATACTTTCCTTACATGCCTCACATGCTCATCCCAAGTCCCTCTAAAAACAAGAATGTCGTCTAAAAATACAATCACAAAGTCATATAGGAAAGGCCTAAATACATCATTCATCACACCCATGAAAGTTGTTGGAGAATTACAAATCCCAAACGGCATAACTAACCACTCAAACAATCCTTGTTTGGTTTTAAAGGCAATTTTCCATGCATCTTGTTCTGCAACCCTAATTTTATGATATCCACTACGCAAATCCAACTTAGTGAAATAATCAACATTCTTCAATTGATCAATTAAATCATATATACAAGGAAGAGGGTATCGATTTTTCATTGTGATTTTATTTAAATCCCGGTAATCGACACACATTCGCCATGTGCCATCTTTCTTTGGAACCATCTCGATCAAAGAACCACAAGGAGATGAATTGGGCCTAATGACCCCTTGATCCAATAATCCCTATACCTACTTCTTGATATCTGTCATCTCCACAACTGAAATCATGTACATGCCCACATTAGGAAGGGGAGAATCCTACTGAAGATGTATCTCATGTTGGATTTCCCTCTTAGGAGGTAATCCATCTGGTTCTCGAAAAATATCATCATACTTAGAAACAATATCAATTAATTCCTTTTTATGAGATGGATCACACCCCTGGAAAGTGTTTGATGTTCCAACATATTTCTCTCTGAAGACCATGAGTACGTATCTCTTATTTGTGTTTATGAGTCTTTTCATTTTCCCTGCACTAACAAGTGTTGTATTTACTCTCATGTGGTGAGATCTAACAATATATTCCACTCCCCCTTTAGTAAGTTGGTATTTGTTCTCATGATGAAAGAAGAATTCTTTTCTATCATAAAGATAAGGACTTCCCAACACTATGCCACATATATCAAGTGGTACAACATCTAAATCCACTTCATCAATCAACTTTGAAGCAATAGCAAATTTGATCCTACATTATTTGGTGACATTAAGTTTTTCTTTATCACCTACCCAACAAAGAGGATAAGGCTTCGAATGTGGTTTAGTTTCAATACCCATCTTCTTGAAAAGTGATTCAAATATTAAGTTTACTTGGGAACCCAGATCAAATAATGTATCTATCTTAGTATGTTTAGATACAACTCTTATGTGAAATAACTCATTCCTCTTTCATTCATCAACACGATATTGATCATTGGAACTTGAACTAGCATGAAGAGAATATTTACCTTGTATGCCAACCACTGTGATCTTTCCTTCATCTCCTGAATCATAACCAAGATCTTGCTGCACTGTAGCAATGGTCTTTGTCTTCCCATTTTCACCGAACTATTTCGGTTTCTTTTCTCGATGCAGTTTCCAACAATGTTCTTCATTGTGACCGCTCTTCTTGCAATGAGTGCAAGATCGTTTTCCTCCCCTCGTCACTATAGCGGTCATGTTGTCCTTCCTTTTAAACTTCTTAAAAGTATTTTGTGGGAAATTGGAAGGTTTCTTTGTGGGATATTCTTGAACATGTTTCCCCCTGCTCTCTAGGTGAGTGGCGTGCACACAAACTTCGTCAAGACTAGTGGGGTTAAACAAGAGAAAATTATGATGAATATAACTGTGAAGTGCACCAATATACTTCATTAAAGTTTCATAAGAGTCAAAAGGAATGTTCAATGCAAGATCTTTCTTTCTAAATTCTTCTATGAAAATTTGTACAATTTGACCTTTACTTTGCCTTAAAGTTTTCCATTCCATCATTTATTTATGTAAATACCCTAATGGATAAAATTTCTTCCTTATCGCTGATTTAAATTCCAACCGTGAGGAAAGAATATTACCACACTTAATTATGTCATGAAGCTTGCTCTCCCACCATACGAGAGTGGTGCCTACCAATTGAAGAGAAGCCAGTTGCACTTTAACTTCCTCTTCATCAATATGTTGGACATGACAATACACTTCAACCTGTCGGATCCAATTATATATCTTTTCAACATTAGCATATCCATTAAACATAGGTAAAGCAATTTTACATCTAGATTTAAAAATGGTTTCTTAAAAGAGACTTTATGGATAAAATGATGAGAATGATGAGAATGCTCGAAGGAAGAAGAACTAGAAATCGAAGGTGAAGATGGAGGCTCAGGAGGATCTCCTCCAGTCCCTTGGTTTACCGAAGCATCATCATCTGCATGTGCTTCCTTTTTCTTCCCTTTCTTCTTCATCCTCTTATCATAATCTCCATACATTCGTTCGACCATTTTTGGCATGCAATAAAAGACCATGTGAAATTGTTTCTCCTGTTCTGCCATTTTCTTCCTTTTGGATACACGACCAACTTCGAGATTGAAAGTTTTAGAGTTCCTTCACCTTGATTATGCTTGGCCCTAGTAAGAATTCACACTCAACAATTCAAGTCAAAGACGACTACTCTGATACCAACATGATTTGGGATCTTTTCATCGTGACTTATAAAGATTTCGACTAAATGAGCATAAACTAAAGTGCATCATTAAAGAAGGGAAAACTCAAAAATGAAGAGACATAAGAATCAGATCTGAACACAAAAACTTGATAACAGAGTTCATCCCTAGTGGACTACGTCTTCAGGTCCTACTCTCAAATGGGTAGGCTCTTTCATTAACTCAACAAAAGAATTTGGAAAAATACATAAGTATACCTCATTCTGAAATCAAGCTGTAGAAATAATGCTCAGATCAGAAAATAGACAACACCATTGAATTCGTGGTGTCAAATTACCCAAAAATGACTGTCTCCATGCCTCAATCCGACTCTGGCATTCCTAGGCCCAAGAAGAATTTTGTCTCAATTTGTGTGCCCTCTGCAACCTGCAATAATGACTGTAGCACCTCGAAAATCATGCTCGCAGGTCGTATGGTCCACGCCACCTCTTTCCATACCTAGGTGGAATACACCTCTTAAGTAATTAATTGGGTGGTATGTACCAAATGGTACGTACGACATATTGGTTATGGGTGGACGTATTAAGGCTTGGGCTTAGGCAGAGGTTCCGAGGTTGATCCCCAAGGACTCTGTTTTTGGTTTGTATTTTTTATATTGTCTTAAATGTAGATTTTTGCCTCGCTAAATTTAGCGGTATCACTAGAAGTTCTATCAATTGTTTCCAAAGTTGGTGTGGTCCGCCAGATTTGGCGGACCTGCCAACCTTTTTTTGTTTTCAAAATTCATTCACGGGTTCTCCTTGAAAATTTGTTTCCTACCACATGGAAGCCCCTAATTGGGCCACGTGGATGCCTCTCATTTACTCGCACTTTCCTCTACTAATTCAGCATGCCACATCAGCCGTACGGACTGTATGGACTGCCACGTGGCATGATCCGACTGGTCCACGGATCAGTCTGAAAAGCCAATAATCGGGTGACACATGGAAACCTCTAGTGCTGCCACATCAGCATGACACATGTCACTTCCCTAGTCGTGCCACATGTGATGTATGGATGATGACATCATCCGTATGGATGTTGATGTCAACAGTACGGATGTTGACTCATCCCCTATTGATTGGGCTAGGTTGACCAAACTTTGACCGCGAATATCTTTCAATCCGTAACTCTGTTTGAAGAGTCATTTACATCGTTAGAAAGCTTGTGACTCTCTCTTCGCATTCATGTTATTTTCATTGAGTTTTTGGAACTTTTATTTTTTCCCTTTCTCTATCTATTGGAACCATTTTGAGCATTTTGACTTGGCTATATGAGTTCTAAGTTGTTCTTAGCCTTATTTGAATCCTTTTTGGATGGCCATCCTTCTACGCACTAGAGGAATTGAGTAGTCTAATATTGTATTATAGTGTACTATAAGAAGGAAAATATAGAAAAAGACAGAAAAATAAATAAAAATAGGAAAAAGTATGAAATGGAAGAGGTCGAATGTTGATGAAGTAAAGAATTTTGGGTTATGTGTAAAGAGGGGAAGCAAGAAATTGTCGTAGATAAGAGAAAAATATGTAGAAGGAAACACAGATGGAAGTGATAGCATATATAGACATGATTATGCATATGACACATAAGAAGCATTCACCACACCATATGATAGGACGTGCAATAGAGAGCTATAATGACGACGAAGTATTGGCACCGCGCACCATTAAACGCAGAAGATCTTGACCGATTTCCAAATCGAACAGAGAATACGTTAAAGATATGAAGTGATGGAGCAATAAAAGCAAGTAATGAATGACAATCATTAGTGAATTAGATGAAAAATGAGGTGCGAAAGGAAAATATAGTTGGCAATGCAGTATAAAAGTATGTAAGGAATTTTGTAGTCATAATTAAAACCGACATGAAAAGCATTCGAAATTGACTTCAATCAAAAGACGAAGGGAACGAGTGTGACAAATATTTGTATAGGTTGGCCAATTCAGACAGAAACCCACCAAAGGACATAGTATTTTTTAAGTAAATGATTATATGTACACTCATATGAGATTGCAAGTAGGGATGCATAGGGCCGGCTTACTATAAAAGAAGTAGAAAGGGAAAGTCATTGGTTCATATCCATTTGAGATAGAAAGAAGAGTTGAGTGTAAGATATAATCTAAGCACATGGAAAATAAAGAATGGAAGGTGAGAGGAGTCGAGTAGGGTATATAAAAAAACAATGGAACCACCTATATCCAACGTACAATTTTTTAAGCAAGTAGTAGTGCCGGTGCAATAGGAAGTCCCATGAATGACAATAAACGACCCCAATTTTGCAAACTGTCCCTAAAATGGACTCCATAGAAAAAGAAAACAAAAAATCAAAACATAAGTGAAACAAACCAACAACAGATAAATAAGGAGCACATGAACATGAATAACATGGAAAGATGACTTTCTACACAACAAGAACCTGGGTATGGTGATAGTTATGATACTCGAGAAACAAGAAAACCATCTACCTAAATTAAAGAGGGAAGCTAGGAAGGAGTTCCATGCTTATTCAACTCCATCCAGACAGAATGTATTAAGTTAGGAAGTAACACTCATACTATAGGTGAAATTTGGTAGTATGACACTCGCAACAACAAGGGCAACCTTCGACGCACTAGAAGCAGGCCTAAGTGGCATTGGACGAGCCACATGTGAGTGTTGGGGGCTTGTTGGAGAGGTGTTATGGATCAGTTTTGGGATCTGCACCAAAAGGATATCAAAGGGTAAAATACAATTGGAATATGGACCAGAGCACATGACAAAAGAAAACTTCAAGGATTCAAAGAGTGCGACAAAAGGATGCGCAACGAAGCATCACTCATACGAAGGAAAACAATTATAAATCGTAGGGTTTGGGGACATTTTGTCTAGTTTTGTAACAGGTTTTGGGGAACACTTTGTCCACTTTTGTAATGGGCTTATCCATATTGGTATGAATAAATATGTAATAAAAGAACCTCGATTCCTGTAGCTCCTCTAGATTCCTCGGATGAGACTTCACTTGTTTTGTAGGTGATGCCGAAAGGGTTGGTGTTGAAGGTTTTTTTTGGTAATTGAATGCTAAACCCTGAGTCAGCCTCCTGCACACCAACACTATGAAATCCAATGAGTTTGATGCAATAGCTTAGAAAAAATATAGGAAGTAGTGGATCCCTGACAAGTATTTGTGTCAATTTTTTTTTTGCAACAAGTAGAAGTTGAAATCTAGAACACTATCTACAAAATTACTAGTCAGGGTCTTTGTCTCCAATGTTGATTCATGATAGGTATTAAGGACATCGTGGATGCTAAGCTGATTTGGAAAATCATGACAAAAAACATTGAAAAATTGAAGGGAAGCATCGAGTGAAGAGTGATGTTGAACTAGTTGGTGAACCAATGAAAAGAGGCTACCAAATCAAATCTTCCAAACAAGGAGAGAACCCTATAATACGTGAGAAACTATGAAGTTTGTATAATGGCCTCTTGAGGTGGTGTCTTGAGAAATTGAGACCGATTTGAAAAAAAATCAAATGTTGAAGGATGAGGTTTACAAGAATTCTTTAAAAATATTCAATGCACCTCAGATTGAAAATATGGAATGTTGTGGATAAGGATTTCAGATAAAAGTTAAATATTGCTTCTTCATTGTAGGATCAAATTGATGTGCTAGTTCAAGTATACTATGGATAATATACTTGGTTTATCTTTATGCAATAGGTAATTTTTGTGTAATGCATCATATTGGGCCTTCCGATCATATTGATAAGGTTGACCAAGAAAAATACCATGATAGTCCATATTAGTCACATCACAAGTGACTTTATCCACAAATTTAGGACCAAAAGAAATGAGATAGTGCATGCATGCATGATTTGGAAAGAGGAAAGATGATCCTTCCATCCAAGTGCATAAGGATAAAGGTGAGAGTTTACTGGCAAGTGCAATTTATTGATGATGTATTTAGAAATCAAATTTTCTTGTGAGCTATTGTCAAAGATACTAATAGTGGAAAAATCATGGAAGAGATGTGAATGTGCAATAGAAAAACTATATTGAGCTTTCCAGGGAGTGGAGTTTTGTAGAAAGGTGACTTTATTGAGTCCCTTTAACTCTTCGTAAATCATGTCTTCATTGAAAATCTCAATGGGAGCATCATCATCTTTCTCATTGGGAGATTGTACAATCAAAGTTTTCTTCTTCAATTTAAAACATTTGGACTTATCATGTTCTTGTTTCTTACAAAATTGAAAAACTTAAGGTGTTCAGGATTTTTTTGCATAGGTGAGAAAATATCCTCTGTTAATCTAGGTTGTGAGATAAACAATAGACAATGGTTAGTTGTGGGACAAACAAGAGAGTATTACTACAGAAAAATAAAGTAAAGAAGTGTGAATAAATTCAAACTATAAATTAAACTACAAGTATACTATTCAAACATAAAATATGGAGGGAAACAAAAATACTCATATATTAGTCCAATAGAAAGGCATGAACATGAGTAAAAACACTTGGGGAGAATGGTTGGATGCAAATGATGATCCAGGGGATCAAATTTTGCTCAAAATTCAAAGTGCTTGGAATCACTTCAAATCAAATAGAAGCGTAGGTCTCGTCGTCATGAACCCAATGCAACTCGTTTGGGTTCAAACGGTTGTTGGATGAGAGAGATATCACGTTCTTTTCAAAAAGACCAACAGGAAAAAAAAATTGTGTTGACTATACAGTCCGTACGAATGCTGATGTGGCAGAACATACGACACGTGGCAGGGCCGTACAACATGTGGTAGACAACCATGTGGATAGTTGGTAGTTGACATGGCAGATATTGGTTGGCAGATGTGGACGAATAGTCTGCTAACACGTGGCATATTTTGTCCAATGGTTTGGTGCCATGTGGCCCAATCGTGGGTTGCCACGTGGCACCCTACTATTGGTTGGTTGTATAAAATTTATTTGGAGTCCACCGGACTCGACCCTGCAACCTCCACCCGCATGCAAATTCTTTGCAAAGTCCACCAACCAATGTGCCATAACATGTTGCTTATTATATATATGGTGCGAATTATATTTGAGTTTGAATGTTTTAAAATTGGCTCAGGGGTCAGGCTGGGGCTTAGCCCCAGCCCACGGTTATATTGTTTATGTCATATGGCCAATGGTTTAAACCTTGGTGTGCTCACATTTCAAACTTTACTCCTTGGTCGTATGTATATACCATGGGACCTCCGGCGAGCGCCCTGACCATTGCTTTTTGTTATTAAAACATAGCCCATTTTTACTACACGCGGTCATATGGTGGTGTATGTGCCCTCGGCCTAGGCAGTTAGGGGCTAGTGTGTAACCATACTACAGTTTGTACCGGTTGTGCAGCTGTGCCCGGTGCTGGGTTTTCCCACATATATGTGCGTGGGGGCTAGGTTGAGGAGGCAAGGGTGCATTTTGGCAATCCAGAGACAACAAGTTTGAAGTGGAACTTCCAAGAAGCCTATCTTCTTCAATTTTTGGCCAAACGAGGTGCCGAAAAAGCCCAGCTAGGGGTTTTTGGACATTTTGAAGCCATTGGAGCCATATATTTGGAATTTTGAGCATTGTAAAGCACATATTTGAGAACTTTTATAAAATAATACAAAAGATCCATTGGAAGCTGGACTAGGAGATGTAGCCCAAGAGAGGAGTGAACTCCTTTATCATTTGTTGTGTTATGTGTTTTTTGTTCACAGTTTATTGCTGCTATTTATATGCATCTTGAATGAGTAATTTCTATCAAAGTTGTGTTTCAAAATTGATCCATTTTCATTTTAACACATGAATTAAAATCTTGCAAATATTTTCAAGAATACAAGTCTTCTTCATTTTTAGATCAAGTTGGTATCTGAGCATAGATTTTTGAAGACTTGATTATTTGCAAGTGTTTTGTTTTCTTATGCTCACAAGGTTGACACTCACAAGAGGAGAAGATCAACTTGTACAGTCAAGTTCTCATCCTTCAAGAAGGAAGATTATATCATCACTGCAAGCTTCAAGGAGACATTCACCAAGTATGGATCATGAAGAGAGTCATGAACATATTCCTACAGAAGATGAAGATCTCAGAAAGGATTTCATGGAAATGAGAGAAATGATGAAACTCTTGATGGAAGAAAGGAATACAAGGTTGCAAGGTGAAGGCTCCAACCCTTCAAAACACAAGGGAGATAGTGGTGATAAAACTCCAAATGGAAATGGAGGGAACAATGCTTCTCCACCACCCTCACCTCCATATTCTTCTTCTTCTTCTACCAGTTCAAGACCTCTTCCAAATTCTCAAAAAGGACATGGTAAAACTCCTTCACAAATTCCTTTGTTAAAGCTTGATATTAAATTCGAATTGCCAATGTACAATGGAGAGGTAAATGTTGAGAAATTAGATAATTGGATTCGTCAGATTGAGGTGTATTGTAGGATACAAAAAATTCAAGATGATGAAACTAAGATTCAGCAAGATTATTTAAGATTGGATAGTGCAGTACTCATTTGGTGGGAAGCCAAGACTCAAGAGGACATGAAGAAACATGGTAAAATTTTAACCTCTTGGAATGAGTTTATTGTTGCAATTAAAAGACAATTTTACCCATTGACATATATGCAAAAAGATACTATGGATTGGCAAAATTTTAGACAAGCTAAAGGACAAAATTGTAAGTTTTAAACCTGTGAAGTAAAGCAATGCATATAGATTCTTAAGCAATACATAAATTAATCAATCGCTCATACATAGAGTACACATAGATTTTATACCAGAAACCCTCAACCGGGAAAACCTTTCTTATTTTCATTATATCAAATTTCACCATTTACCATACAATATATACAATGTTTTTAGGTATTCCGTAGATACCAAAACCATAATTCCTTAATCCGGGACTAATTTACAAATCCGCTAAAAATAGAAAAATTCGCTAAAAATAGCAAAAACCACCCAAAAACAAATTCCGGGGTGTTGCCCCGAACGCTGCACATAACCAGGGGGGGCATACTTGCCCCCCCCTGGGACCCCCCTAGAAAAGTGCTCGGTGCACATGACAGAGCTCTAGGTGAAGGGATCGTCAGACGCAGTTGTCGTATCTGATGCACCCACACACACACACATGCAAAGAATATAACACATACCCAACATTCTCCCACTTGTTATTTTCTTTACATCCAGGGGTCCAGGGGATTATATAGTCAACAATCCAGGGCAGCAATTCCCATTGTTACTCTACACTAAGAGAACTTTTCTGTGCTCACAGACTTTGTCAATGAATCTACAACATTCTTCAAAGTGTCAACCTTTTCCAGCAACACCTTATTTTCCTCAACCATGTCTCTCACAAAGTGATA